>JADBJO010014902.1:30000-45807 GCA_016801955.1 Conus betulinus
GAATATAAAGCCTGTCCACAATGAAAACAAACAGAAGAAACAGTCTTTCCTTTTTTATGCAGTTACAGCTGCATGAAGGATACTGTGCACTTACGCACGGGACAGAAAATCCGCCATGACATTATGAGAGTTCCAGGTAATGGCTCAATGTAAAACTTGAATTCCTGCAATGACAAAGCCCATTTAACAGCCTGCTATTTTTGGTCTTGGACGACTGCAAAAACGTCAATGGCCTGTGGTCGGTTTGTAACCGAAACTGTCTCCCAGTAAGGAATCTGGCAAATGTCTCACAAGCCCAAACAATGGCAAGACACTCCTTCTCAATTGTTGAGTATTTGACTTGTGTGTTAGAGAACTTTTTACTTGCATATTGCACAGGGTGTAACAATCCATTCTTTCTTGCAAAAGTACAGCTCTCATGCCTTTGGAGCTGGCATCAGTTCTCAAAACAAAATCCTCTGAAAGAGAGGGCAAAAGCAGTACAGAGAATAAATTGAGGGTGTTTTGAACACATTCCAGCGCTTTCTGGCACTCATCTGACAGACGATACCTTTGTTTTTTGTTCCTTTTGTTACGGCACTCAAAGGGGCTGTCAAGGACGCAAAGTGCGGTGCATATCTTCTGTAATAGGACAACATCCAAAAAGTGATCTTATCTGTTTCTTTGTAGTGGGTCTCTTCAAGGCCAAGATCTTTTCTACTTTCTTTTTCCTCTGGTGTCATTTTCCCAACAGAAATGACATGACCCAAAAACTCAAGAGTCTGGAATCCAGCACGAATTTTGGATGGTCTAGCCATCAGACCAGAATTCCGGAGTTCACAAAAAACAGCTCTCAAGTTATCCAGAAGATCATTCCATGACTTTGCAGCAAGCACAATGTCATAAAAAAAAACCTTACTGCTCCACACTCATGAAGTTTTAGTGCGTGCATCATTCTGGCAAAAGAAGGTGGGGCGTTTTGTAATCCAAATGGCATTTTCATCCATTGAAACAGTCCAAAAGGTGTCTTAAAAGCTGTTTTTTCTTTGTCTGTTTCAGCTTGTCGCCCTGTGGGTTGGGCACAGAATATAGACCCACTGCCCTTCCATGCATGTCGTAAGAGGCGACTAAACCACCTCGCCTCGAGGATAAAGAGGTTTGCGTAGGGCTAACACCCCTACCTGTCAAAAAGACTAGTTACAGAAGCATCGACGACAACGAACCAAAACATTCACCTGGGCAAGGAAGGGTCTCCATCCTGGAGACTTATGACGCAGTGCAGTGAAAGCCAAAAGGAAGCTGCAAGGCTGACTCCCCTTCTAACACCAAGGACAAGCGTGCGGGACAGGAACCAGTGGCCAAGCAGATACTGCGAAGGAAGTGGGGCTGGATCGGACACACCCTCAGGAAGCCAGCGTCCAGCACCACAAGCCAGCCTGGCCTGGAACCCACAGGGAAAAAGAGGAAGAGAGGCCGACCTCGCAACAGCTGGAGGCGAGACACTGAGGCAGAGCTGAAACAACAGGGGACCACCAACTGGACTGGAATGACCAGAACATCCCAGAACAGAGTGCGATGGCGAAGGGTCGTCGATCGATGGCCTATGGTCCACCGGGGGCGATGGGCATGAATGAATGAATGCTTCAGCCATCAGGATTTGCCAATACCCTTTAGTTAAATCTATTTTGACAAACTATTTTCCTTCTGACACTTGACAAAGAAGTTTCTCAATGTCTGGGATAGGTCTGCATCAAACACAGTGATTTTGTTTATCTTCCTGTAGTTGATGCAAAACCGCACCGAGCCATCAGGTTTGTCCATCAACACAACTGGTGAGCTGTATGGTGATGAAGACGGTTCAATAACTTTCAATCCGAACATAACTTGAATCTATCTTTCGACAACCTGTTTTTTTTTTTTCGCAAATGGGAGGGGGTATGGTTTGACTCGGACTGGGTTTTCCGTACTCAAGTGAATAGTATGGGGTTCAATTGCTGTCACTGTCCCTGGGTATCAGCCAGGACATCCTAAAAGTCCTTCAAAATACCTTCTAATTGTTCTTTCTGAATCAAAGACAGATCATTACACAAAACAACATCATGATAAGTTTCTCCCTTTAAAAGAAAGAGTGGGCAGAGGTACAGTATCATCTATACTGGTAGATATTAATAATCCCACATTCGTTGTTTGCACAGTCTTTGCTCCATCTCTGTATATGACATCAGGTACAAAATCAGAATCAACGATTTCTGTAATAGCCACATCTTTGTTGTCTTGTCCAGGTACATGCCTGTGTAGAGGATGTATGTCGGCTTGTCCGTCGGTATGTCAGAGACAGTCTGCTTTGCAGTAGAAAGTATAGTCGTCAATGTCTCGTCGCTTCTCTGCATGGTCTTCAAAATGTCTGGCGTAACTTTTAGTTCATCAAGTTTGGAAACCTTGAGTAGTTTTGTTGGTTTTCCCTGCTCTAGAACTTTTGATCTTGTACTGATGAGACAAGGAACGAAAGATCCTCCAACACCACCATGTACTGAGCAAACCTGGTAGATTTCCCAAAATCAAATCGCAAACTGGGTTCTCAATAACACAGGCGGTAAGCAACCCGGAGTAGTATGGTGTATCGACGGAAATTTTTGCAAGTGGAAAAGTTTCAATTTTTTTTTCCGCCAAACGATCTGCATATTTGCACTGTCAATATATTGGTCTGGTAGAACAAAAGATTTCCTTACACCAGCTGTGGTGCAACCTGTGTATCTCGCAAAACAGAACCTTGTTAACCATTAATGGGCACAATCCTCAAAAGAGGACCATCAATGGACTGATCTGGCGCCAAAACAAAACTTCTTCACATGTAGTGGAAACAAATCCAGTCTTTGCTCCACTCCCTTTGAAAGGACAGTCCCATTTTAAATGGAATTTGCCCTAACAAAAATGGCAACGCATGGTCTGGTCGGTGGACAATTGGTTACTGTTAGTCTGTGAACCTCGACCTTGTCCACGAACTGGACCAAAGGATCTGCGCGGTTGTTGTTCACCGCCCTCCGAAAGGAAAAGGTCTTTCCGATGGTGAGTACTGGTACTGATGGAAATCGCCAGAACTGACATGGACTTGACAGCGGGAAGGTCTTTGTCTGTTGCCAAAAGACGTGTACCATGAGGACCTTGGAACGAAGCGCGATTTCCTCTTCCATAGTTTCCTTGTCCAGAATGTATTTGAAATGCCGCATGAGACTCGGAAAGGGACGAATCCCCCTTATGGGCAACACCTTTATCTGGATGAGCAAATGCAGTACTGATCTGCCATCTGACACATTTTGTCAACGTTATCGAACTGTCTTTCTTTAAGAAAAGTGGCCAAATCTTCGCTGACTCTCTGAAAAAGTTGCTCTCGAAGTACAAATCTCGCAGTGATTTGAAAGTCTTGTTCATCTTTGTTAATTCTATCCATCTGTCTTTGCCTTACACTTTTAAGTGAATGCTGCTAGGTTAAAAGAAACGACTTTACATACAAAGGCCAAAGAAAAGGAAAAGCCACAGCCTGTGCAAAATGACAAAGAAAAGCTGGTCTTTTTCACTCCAGGTAAGGGGAACTAGGGGGAACACAACAGGTCCTTACACGTTTGACTCTCCCCCCTCTCTCCCTCTCTCTCCTACTCTCTCTCTATCCTCTCTCTCTCTCTCTCCCAAGTCCACGAAATGTTGATCTTTGTTGGTTTATGAGACCATTGGAAGTAACACCCAAATGTCCAGTTTGAATGTAGCAGAATTCCTCCTTAACTGATCAGAAAGCCTCACTTCTCGCTGCCCTGCACCTCAAGACAAACATGACCAAGGCAGCAGTCACAGGGTCCACAGCTGCTCCTTCATCTTAAGACAAACATGACCCAGGCAGCAATCACAGGGTCCACAGCTGCTCCTTCATCTCAAGACAAACATGACCCAGGCAGCAATCACAGGGTCCATGGCTGCTCCTTCATCTCAAGACAAACATGACCCAGGCAGCAATCACAGGGTCCACAGCTGCTCCTTCATCTCAAGACAAACATGACCAAGGCAGCAGTCAAAGGGTCCATGGCTGCTCCTTCAATGCCAGGGGCTGTGAAGAACGCTGACATTGTGACACAACAGTGGACTGTGAACAACACTGACATTGTGACACGTCAGGGGACTGTCAACAACACTGACATTGTGATACGTCAGGGGACTGTGAACAACACTGACATTGTGACACGTCAGAGGACTGTGATCAATACTGACATTGTAACATGTCGGAAGACTGTGGACAACACTGACAGTGTGACACGTCATGGGACTATGAACAACACAACATTGTGACACATTAGGGACTGTGAACAACACTGACATCATGACACATCAGATGACTGTGAACAACACTGACATTGTGACGCGTCAGAAGACTGTGAACAACACCGATTTTGTGACGTATGAGGGAAGTATGGACAACACTGATATTTTAACACATCAGGGGACTGTGAACTGCAGTGACATTATGACACGTCAGAGGACTGTAAACAACACTGACATACTGACATGTCAGGGGACTCTGAACAACAGTGACATTGTGACACATCAGGGGACTGTGAAACACACTGTCATTGTGACAAATCAGGGCACTGTGAACAAATCTGACATTGTTCATGTCAGAAGACTTTGAACAACACTGATATTGTGACACATCAGGGGACTGTGAACAACACTGATTTTTGTGACACATCAGACGACTGTGGACAACACTGACATTGTGACGCATCAGAGATCTGTGAATAACTTTGCCATTGTGACACGTCAGAGGACTGTGAACAACACTGACATTGTGACGCTTCAGGGGACTGTAAACAACACTGACATTGTGACACATCATGGGACTGTGAACAACACTGACATTGTGACACATCAGGGGAATCTGACATACTGACACATCAGGGAATGATCAACATTGACATGCTGATGCAACAAGGAATGATGATTATCACTGACATACTGATACATAGTGACTGTGCACAACAGACATGGACACCACTGCTGGCCAGCCAATGTTCAACATTTGTCCGGGGCTGGACTACTTCACAAGTCAAAACAACACAAACAGCATAGCCCTTTGGGGTGAATGTGTCAGACTGTAAGTACAGTAGTGGAGCATATACAGCACACCAAGGGGTGTCCTTTGGGGTGTGCAGTCCATTCATTCCTTACTGTGAACTGCGTGTGTTAACGCACCCAAGGAAAATGTGTGTGTGTGCGAGTCTACAGGCTCAGCTATTGGTGTGACTCCAGGAACTGGACAACTACATTTCATTATGGAGACTACATTACATCTATTGAGTGCAGTCGTCATAGCCTGGATGAATCGTTTTTTTGTCTCCGACAGAAATCTATAGTGCATTCCAATATACCTCGCGTGACCGTTTCGCTGATGACAGGCACATGTACTTCTCCTCTAAAAAGTATACAGAGACATTCTGGCTATATTGTGTTTCCATTCACTGTGAATTCTATGAAAACAGAATGGCGTGTGCCAGCTGAATACATCACTATGATCAGTGTTCAGCAACAACAAGATGCTTGTAATTTCCGCGAAACGCGTCATATGACCAAATATGTATACAGAAAATCAGACTCAAATCACAGTGTTGAACATGTGATTGATTGGAATTCTAAATCAGTTGAAATGATATGTGCATCATACTTTAAAATTTATAGTGTTAAAATGTATCGAGGTACTTATTCTCTTAAACTCTATCTGTCTACGTTGTTTAACAACGCTGTAAACATCAAACTACCCAGAGGTTTGTTCAACTGTTCAGTACATTATTATTTATCCACTTTCCAACACCACTTGCACTGTAATCACAAGGTAGAGTGTGAAGACGGACGGGATGAAACAGAGCACTGTCCCTTCAGCAATGCTGAGTGCCAGGGATTAGTTGCTTCACGAAACAAGTGCTACAAACTGCTTGAAGCTGAAGCCTTCTCTGAATATGAGTGTCTTCAATTTGGTGGAAGACTAGGGTCTGTCAAAACGAGAAAGGAGCAGACAGATTTACTACATCATTTCTTCAGGCATTGTGAGCGTTTTTTATGTGTTCATAGGCTGCATTGTGGGTTGGAGGGCCCAACCATTTATGTATAGAATGTTTAGTAGATGGTCTGACAATACATTTATCTACAACATGAATCACTTTGTACTTGCCTCTTCTCGTAGCTACTTGTATTCCAGGTTAGGCAAACTGGTTTATGTTGTATCAATGCAGATTTTGTTTGAGTATACATATAAGTCCATGTATTTACAGAATGCATCTATATTGTGTGAATTACAAATAAAATCGTATGCTTCATTTGGTTCCCACAACTCGTCGAAATATGTACACATGCATGCACCTAACTCAACGTCCTCATATACACGACAGTCTTTGTTTCTATGCCAGGATGATCACACATAACTCTCGTGTCGTGTGATTCTGACTGCCACAGAACAACGCATCTAAACCACTGTGCTGCTTTACACGTGGCTGAGGCACAGCAGACTGACATGGTTCATCTTGGACGAAGATTCCTGTACACCTACGCCATGTTCACATGCGATGATGGCATCACAGCAGTCCATTACACCATTGTGTGTGACTTAGAGGGGATTGTCCAGACAGAAGTGATGAGTCGTTCTGTGAACATCCTTTGTGCCCTGGTTTTCTGTGCTCTAACGGCCAGTGTATGTTACTCAGTCAGCGTTGTAACCAGTACTCAGACTGTGGGGATGACTCAGATGAAACTGTTTGCATTGGCAAACGCTACTTTAAACAGGTGGTGGGAAATGAGAAAAACGTAAAACTGTTGTTTCATGTGAATCTGGATGGGATAGGTAATTTCACTCAGCAGGTGATGCCACCTGATGAACCATGTCCTCTCAGCCATTATCGTTGTCAAACTGAATGGCTGTATGTATTGTCTGCCTGTCTACACTCGCTGTAATGGATGGTTTTTGACTGTGTTGATGGTGAAGATGAACAAGACTGTGAAACTATGACATGCCCAGGGGTTTTATAAATGTCGAACTTCCACAGTCTGTGTGCATGGAGAACATCTGTGTGACGGCTGGGGACAGTGTCCACAGCGGGATGATGAACTGGTGTGTGACTTCACCTGTCCTCAGGGTTGTCTGTGTCAAGGTCAGGTGTTTGTATGTAACAGGCCGTTTTCCTGCTGAGGCGTTTCCTCAGGTGAGGTACGTGGACGTTCCAAGTTCAAACATGTTACTGGCTGACTTCACTGACAATATGTATCTAGTTCATTTGAGTTTATCCCATTGCTCCATTTACAACGTTTCACATACCAAACTTCCAAACTTGAAGTATATCGATCTTGCCAATAAACATCTTAAAACACTCAGTTTTTCGATGTTTTCTTTGAGCTAGCACACAGTTAACTAATTTACGTGTAAGCAACAATCCCCTCAGCAAAATAACCAGCGACGTGAAGAAGGCCATCCATTATAATGTAAAACGAGTTGACTTATCGAAACACACAACTCAGAATTCTTCACAGTGAAATATCTTTATACTGGCCTCTCCTCGTATTCTTAAACATATCATACTCTGCTGTTGAAGCCATCGGACGGAAGGGTTTTTAAAAATATGCCACAACTCAAACAGCTGGATTTATGGGGGAATATTGTAGACAACTTTCCTCTTGATATGCTGTCAAAGTCAAATCATTTAGAAAGCACATTTTCAACAAATTATAGATTTTGCTGCAAGGCTTTACTTCCTAAATCCTCAGGTGAAATTAATTGTATCACACCTCACACTGTGCTCCCTTCATGTACAACGCTGATACCATCTGATCTGTACAGGGTGTTCTTTTGGGTCATTGCGACCTTTGCTTCAGTTGGAAATTTGCTTTGCATGGTCATTTCTCGTGCAGTCCAGAAACTGATGGGAAGCCAAATGACGAGTGCTGTTGTCAACTTGCAGTGTGCTAATTCCTGTATGGCAGGTCATTTAGGCACTGTTCTGGCAGCACATTATTTGTTTTTTTATGGAACATACTTACAGAATGAAAACGCATGGACACACAGTGTAATGTGCAAACTGGCAGGGTTTCTTTCCTTTCTGTCCAGTGCAGTGTCAGTGTTGATCCTGTGGTTCATCACTTTCTGTCACATTATTGCGCTGTGTTTTCCTCGCCGTTCATGGACACTGAACAATCAGTTCGCAGTTACAGGCTGTGCATTAATGTGGATCACTGGAATCGTGTTCTCATTAATTCCCCTTCTTCCTGGCCTGTCTCACTGGGGCCTCCAGGGTCAGTCTGGTCTGTGTCGTCTGGCTTTGTTTGACAGCCGTCAGTCCGAACAAAACTTCACATGGTTTATAGTTGCTGTGGCAGCAGTCAATTTTACTTTGTGTGTGATGATTGTAATTGCTCAAGTTGTCATCTACAGAAAAACACCAACACATAGAATAACACTCACTCTGTCCCACACTGCGACCAGTGTACTCTTCTGTGCACGTGATGGGGAAAGTGACCGTCACTGATGCTGCCTGCTGGTTTGCATTCGGACTGGTTACAGTGCTGAGGCTGTATGGTGATAGCAGATTTGATCATGTCTACAACACAATGGTTGTGTTCGTGTTACCGTTCAACTCTGCTCTTGACCCGCTGCTTTACATGTGGGCTGTTAAAAACCCAGTTCAACGACAAGCAATGGAAGAGAAATCACTACGACTCCTGCAGTCACGGGCAGCCAAGGTAGGTCACAAGAACATGGATTCAATCAACAAAGAAAGTGACGCAGAAATAAAAAGATGAACAAGTGTCATTTAACTTTATGCAAAAAAACAACAACAAAAAAAAAAAAAAAACCGAGAACAGAAAAAAACACCCCACATTGAATGTGCTGGTTAATTTCGACCGTATTTGAGCAGAGGTGTGTGTGTGTGTGTGTGTGTGTGTGTGTGTGTGTGTGTGTGTGTGTGTGTGTGAGAGAGAGAGTGACGTTATAGAGCATAATCGTATCCTATTTTTTTGTATATTTTTGTTTATAAATCTGGTGTGAATTTGTCAAAGAATTGTCAGCTTGATTCCACACCGTTATTTTTTCTTTGCCTTTTTCTCCTCCTGGAGCTGTTACGTCCTGACTACTGTCCTTTTCTCTTCTGTGCTTTCTTTCGGTAGTTCTATACCTTCCCCCTTTAGAGTCTTTTCTTCCATGTTAATTGCTTGTATTCCTGTTGACTTTTGGTCCCTGGGTTCTACCTTTCTTGTCTCATCTTTTCTTCTCGAGTTTTGTATTTCCTGCTGTTGTCTTCTCCCCCTCAGTTTGGCTTATTCTCCTGACGTGTTTATTTTCCCCTGGATGTAATTGTGTCATTTGTTGTATTTAACACTTCCATTTTTCTTCTTTTCTTGCCTCAGTTCAATCTGTCATCATTTGCTTTCGTCTGTGCACAGTTTCTTCCTCCCCCACCCCTTTTGGACTGCATTTCTCCTGTTAATTTCACACCTCAGTTTCTTGTCTTTCTCCTTCTGTTTTATCTTGCCTCAGTTCTAGTCTTTCCCCTTTCTCTTTTCCTCTCTCCGGTTCTAGTAGTTTCTTAGTTTGAGTTCTTCCCTCAGGTCTAGCCTGTCTTCTGTTTTCTTCCCTCATGTCTGGCCTGTCTCCTTTTTTTCTTCCCTCAGGTCTAGCCTGTCCCCTTCTTTCTTTCCTCAGGTCTAGCCTGTCTCCTTGCCTCTTCCCTCAGATCTAGCCTGTCTCTCCTGTCCTCTTCCTTCAGGTCTAGCCTGTCTCCTTTCCTCTTCCCTCAGGCCTAGCCTGTTTTCTTTTTTTCTCTTCCCTCAGGTCTAGCCTGTCTCCTGTCCTCTTCCTCAGGACTAGCCTGTCTCCTTTCCTCTTCCCTCAGGTCTACCTGTTTCTTTTTTCCCTCCCTCAGGTCTAGCCTGTCTCCTGTCTACTTCCCTCAAGTCTAGCTGTTTTCCTTTCCTCTTCCCTCGGGTCTACCCTGTCTTTTTTTTCTCTTCCCTCAGGGCTAGCCTGTCTCCTATCCTCTTCCCTCAGGTCTAGCCTGTCTCCTTTGTTCTTCCCTCAGGTCTAGCATGTCTCCTCCTTTCCTCTTCCCTCAGGTTAGCCTGTCTCCTTTCCTCTTCCCTCAGGTCTGGCCTGTCTCTTTTTTTTTTCTTCTCTTAGGTCTAGCCTGTCTCCTGTCCTCTTCCCTCAGGTCTAGCCTGTCTCCATTCCTCTTCCCTCAGGTCTAGCCTGTCTCCTTTTTTCTTTCCTCAGGTCTAGCCTGTCTCCTTTCCTCTTCACTCAGGTCTAGCCTGTCTTCTTTGTTCTTTCCTCAGGTCTAGCCTGTCTCATTTTTACTTCCCTCAGGTCTAGCCTGTTTCCTTTTTTATTCCCTCAGGTCTAGCTGTCTCCTTTCCTCTTCCCTCAGGTCTAGCCTGTTTCCTTTCCTCTTCACTCAGGTCTAGCCTGTTTCTTTTCCTCTTCCCTCAGGTCTAGCTTGTCTCCTTTCCTCTTCCCTCAGTTCTAACCTTTCGTCATAATATTTCCTGAATTCAGTTTCAGCATTTCTCTTTTTTTGTCTTTGCTTCCCTGGTTTCTTCTTCCTCTAATCTTCCTTCTTTTCTGATCTTCCTCCTTTTGTTTTCTCTTATGACTGTTCTAACCTTTCATCTTTTTCGTCTGTTAGTTTTAACTTTAGTTTTTCATTCCTCCCTCATTTTAGATATTGTGCCTTGTGTCTTTTCTTCCCTGAGCTCTAGTATTTCCCCATTTGTCTTTCGTTGCTATAGTTTTTAGTCGACTCTCTTTGTCTCTCTCCTTCCCTCAAATCTTCCTTCTATGAAAGCGTCTTTCATTACATTGAGTCAGTCTAATATTATAGAAGGTTTGAATAGGTATAGTCGTTTGGTTGTGGCAGGAAAAGATGTACTGAATCGTGTAAGTAATTGTTTTTAGTTCTTTTTGTCATTGTTTGTGAAGCATATATAAGTTTTTCAAACATATTTACATAAGGAAAATGTATGTTGCACGTATGCAGAGAGGATTGCATTAGTACGTTTTTAAAGCATTCTGGATGGGCGTGTCCCAACTAAATGTATCGTGTTCATTTCAATGAGATAGGTTTTTTTTTTAAGCCAGGTATGCAAAACAAAGCCCATCCAGACTCAGATTGTTTCTTCAACTTATTTTTTTTTCCTTGCAAAGACAAGATATTTTACATAAATTCATAGCATTTCAGTTCTCATCAGTATATAATTAACACCATTTATTTTTTAACAACCAAACGCTTACATTTCAATCAGGTACCATACACAGTTTCCGTATCATGTGTTAGCTTATTTGTAAGGCAGGGTTTAAAAAAAGTGATTAAATACAAATAGACAACCAAAACAAAGCAAAAACAAAGAAACAGACAGAGAGAGAGAGAGAGAGAGAGAGAGAGAGAGAGAGAGAGAGAGAGAGAGAAGACACCGACATAGCCACAAGGGGATCCATAAGTACATGCATGATAAGAGAGATAGGGAGACAGACTAGTCTCTCAACATACAAATAAAGTAAAACAAATTACACTTCTATCAAATATTGGTATAACTGCCATTTTTCATGCAGTTTTTGAATGGACTTTACGCTTTTTGCGACTTGCTGTTCAAGATTATATCTTGTCTGTAAATAGCATGGAAAGTTTATTACAATTGGAAGTTTTTCTCACATTTGCATTTATAGATGAAATATTTGGCTAGAAGTAAAATAAAGTCAAAGACCAGCCACCGTGGCGAAGTGGTTAGCGCCGCGGACTCTAGGTTGGGAGGTCGTGGGTTCGAATCCCATCAGTCATGTGAGTTTTTTTCTGTCCCGACCGGCTCCTACCCAGAGTTGATTTTGCTGCGGAAGTTGGGAAGACTGGGACCACACAGTCGAGTTTCATCATCCACTTAATGATGCGTTTCTGAGTGTGTTAATCAAATTTCATGACCAGCACTGCAGGTGCCTATATCTTTCGGGCCTGGTTAACGCCGGGATATATAATGAAAGGAAGCGTAGAGTACAGCCCTGTCATGTAGTCTCAGCCTGAAATGGATATCCGTAGCATCATCTTAATCATCCTCATTCTCATCGATCAGCATTAAAAAAGAATGTCTCAAATTCTGTGGCCCTTTATGCCCTGCTCTCAAGGTGACCTCAATTTCGATGCCCTCTCCACGCCTGTGGCCTTGGTTTGGTTCCGTCGGGGTCACCGGTATCGGCGAGTCCATGGAGGCTGTCGTTGGACGGACATGGTGGCGCCTTCTGGAGGGAGAGCTCACTCACACGTGGCTCCGCGACTAAGCAATTATTGTCGTCAGTAGGGGGCTTAGTAGGTGACTTCCTGCATATGTTAGATCAGAACAGGCGCCACTGAACACCACCAAAGTGACTCGGCAGCAGTGCAGTGTCTCCTCTGGTGGGTTGCCTCCTGACGACTTGACATTGCTCGCGGTGAATTGCCGGTGCCGGGGCTGTGGTGGGGTCAATCGGGCCGTGGCTGTGGGCGGGGTGTCGGAATGAGCGGCGTGGGTGCACTACCTCTGAGGTGACGCAGAGGTTGGGGGCAGCAAAAAAAAAATGAATCAATAAATAAATCAATAAAATGAAAATTAAGTCAAAGGGTTCATTACTTCTAAAATTATTTCAATGCCCAAATAATATCAATCCAACAGACAAATTTAAAGAATCCGCATGCTGATATTTTCGTTTTATTATTGCTTGAAGTTGTTTGCCAAAAATTTGCCGCATGCTCACCATGACCAAAATAGATTATCAATGTTTTCTCTTTCTGTACTACAAAATTTACAAAGATCATTTGGTTCAATTCTCATTTTTGACAGCACAATATTTGCACCCAGTATACGATCTAGAATTCTTGTCTGAAACCATTTAAGTTTTATTTTCTTTCATTTTTTGCACTTTTTAAAAAATGACATCCCATTCCATTTGCTGTTCAAGTTTTTCATTCCACTTACTGCAATAAGCAGGGTTTATGTTGTCACACAGATGGGCATCATGATAAACACGTGCCCCTCTGCTGACTGAACAGATAAGTTTCCATAATTTAGACCTTTAGGCTATAAAATTAGGCTATAACAGCAAAAACATTGTTAAATTTTGGGGACCAGTGCCCATATGTGTGGCAACAGCATTGAGGATATAATGAATAATTGCCATAAGTGTCAAAAAATACAAATGAAAACAAGGGTGGGGAAGACAGGGAAGGACAGGACTGCAGCCATCTGTTCGCACCTGTGATATGGGAGCGTGCGCCGTAGCACGTGCAGTTAGACTTGTACGTGGCTTGCGCGAGGATTTCTTCAACTCGTGAAGTCTTGTTCATGCACTACAAGCGTGCATGTCCTCAAGACCAGTTGCAATGGGGATAGTGGAGTAGATGGGAAGGAAAGGGAGGGGGGAAAGGGGGACACCCAGAACTGTGCGCCAACTCAAGCCTGTTATGTTTAAAAAAAAGAAAAAAAAAAAAGAAGACAGCCACCATGGCTTGTGACATGTGTGCACGCTGACCGCAATAAAATCCATCATTTTTGTAGTAATAGAGCTCTGATAGATGTGTGAGAGAGAGAGAGAGAGAGAGAGAGAGAGAGAGAGACAGGGAGAGAATGTGTGTGTGTGTGTGTGTGGGGGGGGTAAAGGTAATAGCAAAGCAAAGTGCAAGGCATACAATTAAAGTGCTACTGCATAAATTACATTTTCTGGGAGAGAAAAAAAAAAAGAAACAAGGGAAGTGCGACGTCGGGGTAAGAGGGAAAGAATGGGGGAGGGGGGAAGGGTAAGAGGTGGGGGGGGGGGGGGCACAAGGCAAGCTGGGCCCCTATCTTCCAATGACAATCTAATGGTAAACTGCACAGGAACACCACACACTATGTACTTTTCAAACGATGAAAGCCGGCACCATCGAGTATTTGAATATCATTTTATACTTAAATATCTGCCAAATTTTGGGTGGCGCCATCTGGAGGGAGAGCTCACTCACGCCGGCTCCGCGACTAAGCAATTATTGTCGTCAGTAGGGGGCTTAGTAGGTGGTGTCCTGCGTATGTTAGATCAGAACAGGCCCCACTGAACACCACCGAAGTGACTCGGCAGCAGTGCAATGTCTCCTCCGGTGGGTTGCCTCTTGACAGCTTGACATTGACTGTTCCCTGTGGATTGCGGGTGCCGAGGCTGCGGCGGGGCCGACCGGGCTGTGGCTGTGGACGGGGTATCGGAATGAGCGGCGTGGGTCCTCTGCCTCTGAAGTCGCGAGGAGGTTGGGGCAAAAAAAAAAAAAAAAAAATGATTATATGTCTATAAACAGTACATGAATGCATACCTCATTTTAAGAGTGAGCTGGACTTATTTAGTTTTATCAATGATGTATATGATAAGGCATTCAAAGAGAAATGTAACAGTCCATTCATAATGCAAAGAATTGCCACTACATTTGTGTCACTGAGAATGAGTGGCAAAACACACACACAAACCTTCACCCCCACCCCACCCCAAATTTCCCATCCACCCCCTAAATCGAAAATAAATCAACAAAACCAACTATTCTGTAATCTCTCTCTCTCTCTCTCTCTCTCTCTCTCTCTCTCATCTCTCTCTCTCTCTCTCTCTCTCTCTGTGTGTGTGTCTCTCTCTCTCTCTCTCTATCTATCTATATTAACAGATACATTCATGGCCAAAGTTTAAATGCAAAGAATTGCCAGCAGCTTGTACCACCGTTATTGAGCGAAACACACACACGCGCGCGCACGCACTCAGAGTCATGCACGCGCGCACGAGAGAGAGAGAGAGAGAGAGAGAGAGAGAGAGAGAGAGAGAGAGAGAGAGAGAGAGAGAGAGAGAGAGAGAGAGAGAGACTCAAGAGTTCATTCTCTCCACCACTCCTAATTCAAAAGTTCTCTGACATTTCATCAAGTTCAGCTGCTACTGATCCTCAAACTAGAAGAGACCCCTGCACTTCCGCTGAGTCACACACACACACACACACACACACACACACACACACAGACACACACACACACACACATTACACCCGCTTGCAAGCACGCATCACACACACACACACACACACACACACACACACACACACACACACACACACACACACACACACACAGGCACGCACACGCACACTCAAACATATCAACATTAGTAGTTCAGTTTGAACCTTGAAATCAGTGCTTGGCTAAGCCAAACTTTGTCCAGAGGTCCCTGTTCAATGGCTCAAAACAGATAATGGTTATCTGTGTAGCAAACAGTTTGTGAAGCAAACAGTCTGTGAAGATCCTTAGTACAAATGATGCACAACGCAGCTCCCAACAAGCATATAGTCCATCAGTCTGCATGTGGACATTCCCAACCCATTTTTGATCACAACATGTACATAATATGAATTACATACAAGCGCCCGCAAAAATCATCCCAATCCTAGCATAGCCACATTAAATTCAATGCACCAATCTTCTTCATGAGCAAGGGAAACATCAACATCTATCTACACAAGCACGCAAATACTCGCCTAGACATGTGCACATACAAGCACATATACATCCACACATCCACGCACACACACCACACACACACACACACACACACACACACACACACACACAAACACATTTTAACATAGACCTGCGTGCAGCTTTCAAGCAGTGTGTCCGCTTTGTTACCATTGAATGGATCTGATCCACTCTGCTGTGCTGGAAGGTAATTTATGTTCCTGGTCCCCTGCCTCAAAGGTGCAGAGAGAGTGTTGAAAACAGGGAGCTGTG
>JADBJO010014903.1:0-15000 GCA_016801955.1 Conus betulinus
AAGACAGTGTCCTGAATGCCCTTGACCACTTTCCTGCTTCCTCCCACGGCGCAGGTGGCCAGCACCACGTCGTAGTGCGACAGCTCCTCCACGCTGGCCTGGTACAGCAGCTTGGAGTACTGCTTCACCTGCTTCACCGTCACGCTGTACTTGCCGGGCTCCTTGCGGCACTTGTCGAAGAACTTCTCAAACTCCGCGATGTCAGCGGCGTGAGGTTTGTCGTCCTGTCGGATGAGTGATGCAGAGCAACGTCCTAAGAAACACACAAAAAACAGCGATAATGTCGTTCGACGGATGTGGTGGTGGCACCCTCCGGAGAGGGAGTGGTCACTCACTCTTGGCCGGCTCCGCAACTAAGCTATTCTTGTCGTCAGTAGGTGAGGAGGGGGGGGGGGGAGAAGGGAGGGGGTGCTTAATCGGTGGTTAGCATCGCGACTCCTGGCTGGGAGGTCGTGGTTGATTCAAATCAGAGCCACGTGGGATTTGTCTGTCCCAACCAGCTCCTACCCAGATCTGCATTTGCTATAAGCTCAGTTGGGAAGACTGGGACACTAAGTCGAGTTGCATCCACTTGATCACTGAGAGTGTTGCTCAACTTTTCTGACCAGTACTGCAGGTGTCTGTATCTCTCACGCCTGCATGCGTGCGTGTGCGCGCGCGCGCGCGCGCGCGCGTGTGTGTGTGTGTGTGTGTGTGTGTGTGTGTGTGTGTGTGTGTGTGTGTGTGTGTGTGTGTGTGTGTGTCTTTAAGGGCGGCAGTTATTCCAGACCCTGGGCACACTACAGAAGCAAAGATACAATATCTACTAGTCAGTAATTACACCAGAGCTACTGTACATTCTGTAACGATAATAATAATACCATAACAATAATAATAATATAATTCTGTAACGATAATAATAATAACAATAACAGTAATAATAATAATATAATGATGATAATAAATAACAAAAATGATGATGATGATGATGATGATGATGATGATGAAATAATAATAATAGGTAGTGCTGACCGAAGAGCTGCCAGCTGACGCTTCATTCAGTCGCTTCCCGTGTCATCCAGCCCACACATTTTCTCAGTGTCTCTACTTCCTTCATTATTTCCATTTCTCACGCAGGGTGCATGCTATGTGTAACGTGTCATCCATGCCAAGGGCGGGCCAAACTGGCCTTCTCTTCTGAAAGTTGCTGATGGGATTTGACGTTTGTGCAAGATGATATGCATACGTTCACACACGGTTTCTCGGTTTATGGTCTCATTCGAAGGACCCTTAGTGAAAAGGCATCAAAACCAATGTTAACTCTGAGGGAAAAGAACCCTTATACCAAAATGGTCCGGCGGAGATTCGATCCCTCATCCCCAGGATCACCAAGATTACGAGTCCGGCGCTCTACCAAAGTGCTCCTGAAGTGCAGGCAGCCCTGAGATCAGAACATGCTAGTGGAGAGAGTTCAAGGTCACCTGCAGGTCGGGGTCACAGCAAAGGTCACGCAGTCCTCGTATGGGTTTGATGTCTCCCATGGGGACGGGGTAGTCCTTGGCTTCAATGGCTGACCCGTACACTCTCACAATCTTCGGGCAGTAGTCTGGACCCAGCTTGCTCTTCAGTTCGCCTGTAAACAGTTGGATTCAAAGTAAGGCGAAACGTGATTGTCAAGAGAAGAGATTTTAATGGTCCTTATTTTCGCACAAGGTCACAGCACACCCAGAGCTACCTTCATTCACATCTGTGGCTGAACAAAATCGTTGACTCGAAAAAGGTGTTCAGTGTTACAATGCCAGCAAAATGAAAAAAACCAAACTTTCGTTTCATTTTTGAAGTAGACGTGCATCAAGAAATTGTGGCATAAAGTAAAGAACAGGGAAAAAGTAGTGCAGGAAGAGTGATAACTGAAAAGCAGGGAAAAATGATACCTGTGACAGTACTACCCCTATCATAAAAATAAGGAGGACAGATTCGCTATACCCTTTTTTTCAGTTTCTAACTTTAGGTACTAAGAATTTATTCCGTTTAGAAAATATGTTGATGGTTTAAAATCCGTCCAGACCGGAAAGAATTTTTTTACCATGTTCCCGAGGCGGCCGTGAGAGAGGAACCACTTTTTTGTGGAGTTTGCATACAGACCACTCCTTTTTACCATCCATTCTTATCTTTGAGAAGGTGAAGAGGCTCCGTGGTGCATACCATGTCATGTACCACTCACAGTGAATCATATTTCTTAAGAGAGCTTGGACTTGCATGATGTGAGACATATAAACACTTTACAGCAGACTCCATGAAAACCTTGTTCAGAGATGTTCCACCTGATGTGATCTTTAAATTTCTGAAAAAGATCAATATCTTTCATCTGATCTTAGATTTTGATGGAGAAAAGATGTCTAACGAAGGTTCCGGTGTATTTTTAGAAGGCGTATTTTGAAGTCTTGAGTGAATGACCTTTTTTTTAATAATGATTTATGAGCTGCCTTCAAGACGGCGACACCCCTGATATGGCCCTTTGCGGTCGGCTGGGCTGTACGCAACATTACATTACCTTGCCTGACGTTTGCATGACACTACATACACATACAGACGAGTGCACTGACGTACAAACTACATAGCAGGAGCGATCACATACGTGCCACCAGGTCCACCGACTTGTTGGAAGGACCACAGTAGAGAACCGTTTTCCGACCCTTGCCTTCGGCTTCCAGCTGTCGGTTGATTTTGCAGAACAGGTACACCAGCTTGATGCCTGTGTTCGTCTTGCCGGACCCTGTCATCACAGTCATTGTCTTCAACCTGTGTGGTCATTCTGCCGGACCCTGTCATCACAGTCATTGTCTTCTGCCTGTGTGGTCATTCTGCCGGACCCTGTCATCACAGTCATTGTCTTCAGCCTGTGTGGTCATTCTGCCGGACCCTGTCATCACATTGTCTTTCCCCTGTGTGGTCATCATGCCGGACCCTGTCAACATAGTCGTTGTCTCCACCCTGTGTGGTCATCAAGCTTATGTGTGCTGTTAGCTGCGTCAACTTTATGTTCAGAATTCTTTCCAACACCTCTGAAAATGAAAGTAAGACCTGAAAACAGACACACATTCAGCACCCCCTGAAGTAAAAGTAAGACCTGAAACAGACACACATTCAGCACCTCCTAAAGTAAAAGTAAGACCTGAAAACAGACACACATTCAGCACCTCCTGAAGTAAAAGTAAGACCTGAAAACAGACACACATTCAGCACCTCCTGAAGTAAAAGTAAGACCTGAAAACAGACACACATTCAACACATCCTGAAGTAAAAGTAAGACCTGAAAACAGACACACATTCAGCACCTCTTCAAGTAAAGTAAGATCTTGGCACAGACAGGCATTCAACATTTCTTAAAGTAAAAGTAAAGACCTTTGACTAGACACACATGCAACACCTCTTAAAGTAAAAGGGAGACCTTTGAATAGACACACATTCAACAGCTTTTAAAGTAAAAGTAAGACCTTTGAATAGACACACATTCAACACCTAAAGTAAGAGTAAGACCTTTGAATAGACACACTTTCAACACCCCCTAAAGTAAAAGTAAGACCTGTAAATAGACACACATTCAACACCTCTTAAGGTAAAAGCAAGAGACCTTTGCATAAACACGCATTGAACACCTCCTAAAGAGTGTTGAGAGAGGCGACTGACCTGGCGGCCCCTGGATCATAGCCACACTGTTGGTCAGCGTCTTTTGGATGGCCTGCAGCTGAGCCATGTTGTTCTTGGGCAGCTTCTTGGAGTCGGGGATGATGACCTCGTGGTTTTCATCCTTCATACCCAGCTTCTGTGATCTTTATCTGCGGAACAAATTAAGTCGTCACAATGAAACCACGCTCACCGTTGTTCTGGGGGCAACATGGGGCAACATGTTGTCATCATCCTTGTCTTCCTTTTTTGATCCACCAACTTGACTGAAAGCTTAATGGAGACTCTGACGTTTCCCTTATTGGAGAAAAAAATGCTATTTATATCGGTGCATGTATTAAACACTGTGTGTTTAATGTTCACTTTAATTGTCAAGGCTACTGACAGCCTGTTTAAAGAACTCAATCTGAAGTATGACTCAGAAAGTGACTGTCTAAGAGATAACACAGTGGGCTCCATATATTACTGGGGCGATTTTTGACTACACTGTTCTAACAAAGTAGCCTGGATAATGAGAAAGAGATTGTTTATCTGCTCTCGTTTAACTATGTACCTACATACACAATGTACATCTTAACAAAGTCGGGCTACTTATTACCTACATACACTATGTACATCTTAACCATGACGGGTTACTTATTACCTACATACACTATGTACATCTTAACCATGTCGGGCTACTTATTACCTACATAACTATGTACATCTTAACCATGTCGGGCTACTTATTACCTACATACACTATGTACATCTTAACTAAGTAGGGTTACTTATTACCTACATACACTATGCACATCTAACCAAGTCGGGCTACTTGTACCCAGCCAATTAGGCTGCTTATATGTCTAAGTGTGTGTGTGTGTGTGTGTGTGTGTGTGTGTGTGTGTGTGTGTGTGTGTGTGTGTGAAAGTGGAGGAGGCAGACAATGCCGCAGGAACATAAAAAAGCAATCAACTCTTTGGGGGTAGAGGAGGGAAAATTGATACCTTCAAATCACATAGCCTATGCAAAACACAGAAAACTAATCTTCTCCAAAATATCACAGAGTTGTTTTTTTAAGTGGACCATACACTGCGTCTTCAAACTCCGCCTCACCACATTTTTCTGTCCCGAGTTGTGTGTTTTTAAAATGGTATTCACATGGACTCACCCAGCTTGGGAAACTTGCTGCCAAACGCAATAGCACGGGCAAGCTTCAGTTCGGAGTCTTGGAGTTGAAAGAGAAGTTCCTGGGCTCTCCTGTCAGGCAAAGAAACGTGAGCATTCGTTTACCTCAACACGTATGACCAGAACCAAGGAGTCAAAGTGCCATTATGATTTGTACCGTCATTTTCAATGGTTTGTTATCCACAGAATCTACAAAAAAAGACAGCACCGATAATAAAAGCCACGTTATCCTTAAGCATCGTGTGGTTGATATTCAGATATCTGGCATTAACATGTACGCGCGCGCGCGTGTGTGTGTGTGTGTGTGTGTGTGTGTGTGTGTGTGTGTGTGTGTGTGTGTCTTCGTGTGTGCGTGTGCGTGCGCCTCAGTGTGTGTGTGTGTGTGTGTGTGTGTGTGTGTGTGAAGATATGCATAAACATTGCCTCACCTGTCCACATCGGCCTTGGGCAGCAGCTCTATGGTGACTTTGTCCCCCTCCTTCTTCAACAGTGGTGGTGGAGGGGGTGGACTGGAGGAGGACAGGACGAAGGTCACCACCAGGTCTCCCCCATCCTCTCGTTTTTCTTCCCTTTGTGGGCCACCTGCACCACACTCGCATGAGCCAGCCAGGTGTACTGCGTGTCCACAGCCTCCGCCACTGAGCTCGCCCTCACCCGGGACACTGCGGAGCTGCAACACTCCGTCCGGTAGCGCAGAGACACAGGTAGTCCAGGGAAAGACGTGTCGTTGTCGCCTTCTTCTTCATTGGTACTCGCTGCAGACTTCCCTCCAAACTCGAAGCAGCGAGTGTAGCAGAACGCTGCCTTCAGTCTGAAGGAGCCCCGGAAGGGCAGGTCGGAGGACTTCTGAGCTTTTGATGGTGACGTGGACGTTGTCGATGACGACAGCACTTTCACCCTCACCGGCCCCCGCTGCCGCCTCCATCTCCAGCAAGGGCATCCAGGACTTCATGTACTCCTGAAGGCCTGTGAACTGCTGGTCCCTCGTGGTGCGCGTGGCGTGTCGGGTCAGGGTCAGGACAGGTTCGGAAACGTGCAGCGTGCACATGCAGGCATTGCGTGCCAGGTGCACGATGTCTGTGCGTGGCTTCAAAAGCCCTCTGCGTGGTTCTGCTGACATCTGCAGCTGGACGATCTGACCCCGACTGTACGTTCGACAAAACTGAAACAGGGCGTGGAGAGGCTGTGCCTTTGCCTCTCTCTGAGGACACGTACTCCCACCTCCAGCTGGCTTCTGGTCTGTGTCTGCGGCACCGTGTCCCAGGACTGCTGACAGTTGGACGCCAGGCTTTTCACAATCTTGGTCCAGTCTCCTGGTTTCACAGACACGCTCAGTTGGTCAGGGGAGATAGTCATGATGACCGGAGAGCTGGGAGAATTGTTCTGGAGTCTTTCTAAGTGATTCCACACCGGGAGGAGACTTCCAGGGACACGTGCCTCTTTCATCGTAAAACCGCCTCTTCCAGCGGACGGTGACGCTGTCTGTCTTCAGCGCCGTGTCTGTGACCACCTCTGGCTGACTGCTGACGCCCAGAACACTGAAAGGCACCTCCTGCTTGCGGTCCTGCAGTTTGTGCAGTGAAGGCACGAACACCGTCAGCTGGTCGTCGTCCACTGCGTCGATGAAGGACCTGAACACCAGAGGCTGATGCTGGAGCTGCTCTGCACCCTCAGCGCCATGCAGCCTTTGCCAAACGCCTTCTGTCTGCGCGTGGCGCCGTTGATGTGCTGACACAGCTCAGTGACGTCATCCGGACCGCAGGCAGGGGGTGCGCCGTCCAGGGCTGCGTGCAAGAGACGCTGGACGTGCAGGTCGCCATACCTGCGGATTGGGGAGGTGAAGTGAGTGTAGACAGCCAGGTCCAAGCCGAAGTGACGAAGGTCAGGAGCGTTGAGACCGTAGGCACATCTGTACTCTGCCGTGGCCATCAGGTCCATCCAGCTGTTGGTGGCCAGGCACTGTAGAGGGTGCACAGCATCCATGAAGGCCAGTCTCCTGGCCTCTGCTATCTCCCCGTCTTCCAGGTGAGCACACAGTTTCTGCCACACCTGACGTTGGACCACAACAGGCGGCAGGGGGGGATACCCGTTTGATTGGGGGGGATTGTTCAGACACAGCTGACTCCCCCGGCGTCATCCGTTTGCCCTGCAGCTGCATCACCAAGTTGGTCACGTGACCTTCTTTCTCCTGCCACTGACCAAGCTCTTCATAGGTGGGAGCCTTGTGACAGCGCACTATCAGACCGTCACGATACCTGGGTCGTTTCCTCAGGTAGCCTGCAACGTGCGAGTTGGTCAGGATCATCAGCTCTTCGATCAGGGCATGAGCGGCCACACAGTCATTGATGGTCTCCAGCTCTGGCAGCCGTGGGTCCTCAAAAGGAACAAAAAGCATGGCCTCTCTCTGTCGAGCTGCTCGCAGCTTGGAAGTGATCTGGTGTATCTGCTGAATGTCTTCTTGAATGACGGGGTCCACGTCCACCTCGACCTGCCCTTCAATGACTCTCTGGGCTTGTTCGTAAGTCAGCTGTCGCCTGGACTTGATGATCGTTCTTCTGATTTCAGGCTCCGCCACTTGTTGTGCATTGTGGTCAAAGGTGAAGAAGACGGACAGAGCCAGGCGTTCTTCCCCTGGCAGCAGACTGCACTTGCCGTGACTCAGAGGCTCTGGCAGCATGCAGCGAGGTGGTCTGTTCAGGGGATAGAAGGTCACGGCCCGCCTCCTGGCTTCCTGGTCCACACCACTGTCTTTCTTCACCACTGCGGCCACGTCAGCAATGTGCACTCCGACGACATGGTGGCCGCCCTTTGTCCTGAGGCTGATGGCGTCGTCCAGATCTTTAGAGCCAGGGGGGTCAATGGTGAACAGCCGTTCATCTGTCAGATCGTCACGTGCTGCCCTGGACACGCGCGCGTGTCCTGAACTATCTTCTTTGTGTCTTCTACGGCTGATTGTGAGTAAAACTTGGGCACACGCTGCTGCATGGACAGCACCTGCAGTCCTCCGGAGTAATCCTTGCCCCCGATGTGAGCGTCCAGAACGGCCCCCAGTGGATAGATGGTGCGCTGCCTCCATGCCAGAAGGACGACCCTGAAGACGTACTGCTCCCTCTTCTCAGGCTGCACGTCACAGAATCCTTTATGCTGAACCTGACCGTCAGCAGACACTGTCTTGATCTCGATCCTGTTTTTCACCAGCATCGGTACTTGCTTTTGACTGTGTCGTTCATGACGTGGATCTTAGGAACAGTCTTGCACAGCGGCCGCATCAGATGGCCCTCCATTCGTCCAGAGTACAGAACAACACAGGGTGTTCGACGTTGGCGAAATTGACTCTCTTCAAAAGTCCAACGACTTTTCCATACACCAGCTTGTCCTGGGAGACCTCTGCCTCCGAGTCCTTTCTTCCTTCCGGCTCAGCCAAGACCTCCACCACGACCTCATCATCCATGTACGTGCGACCGGCCTTGGAACGACCCCTCAATAACGATGGTAGAGTAGTTCGCTGCCTTTGTCCAGCACTTTAGCTGTCGCCTTGTGCGCCCCTTCAATTTTCAGCTGACATCGTTTGTACCTGGCGGGGTCCCTTTTCCACAGCTCTCGGCGTCTTCAGTAAAGTCCGGATAAAACGCTCTTCCCTCACCGCCTCGTTCAAAGTCACTGGCTTGTCTGTCTGACAGAGTCACGGCTTCTTCCTCCTCCACGCTCTCCCCTAGCGCCAGGGCCTGTTCACTCTTCTCAAACCAGCCTCGGGAGTCCCCCTCCTCATCTCCTCCCATGTAGGATGCCTGGTGCTCGTCCTTGTCGTCTGAGGAATACGGGAAGCGGATCTCTCGATCGGTGGCATCCACTTCCTCGCCTTCGTCGTCGTCATCATCATCATCGTCAGTGTCGTGCCATTCAGGGCAACGGAGAAGGTTCTCTCTCGATGAACACCCCGCAGACCCCCCTGGAGCGTGCTGTCCAGCAGAGGAGAGCTGGAGCGGCCTGGTGTGACGCTGTTGCCTGCTCTGCGCCCAGAGACACAGGCCACTGGGGATGGGGTCTCACTCCGCGCGGGAAGGGACGCCCTTCTGCCTGAGAATTGGAATCAAAAGGTAACCAACGTATTGTGTTATAGTCCCACCCCCTCCCACCCACCCCCTCTCTCTCTCTCTCTCTCTCTCTCACACACACACACACACACACACACACACACACACACACACACACACACACACACACACATGTAGAGAGAAAGAAAATGAGAGAGAGAGACAAAGAGAGAGACATGTAGAAGGATAGACAGATAGATAAGTATATTAGATACATAGACAGACAGACACATTGATAGCTAGCTAGATTGACACATACATGCATATACACACACATGCATACACACATTCTCTCTCCCTCTCTCTCTCTCTCTCTCTCTCTCTCTCTCTCTCTCTCTCTCTCTGCTTCTGTCTGAACAATGCCAGTTACTGGACTTCCAGCAACTGCGGAGACAGCCCTGAACGCCCTGCTGACTGACAACACCGTGTTGTCAGATGAAAAATTTCAGGTGAAGGCAGCAACACGGTGGTCGTTCTACGACTGAAGCCAGTCAGCCCAGTGTCAACAACAACAATGGCGGATCCTGTGCTGAACCGGAGCACGCAATTTCAATACTACAGGAAGAAACCCCACCAGCCAAGTGCGACATGATCGACAGAGAGCGAAGCAGCAGAACAGACGACCTGGACAGGTTGGTGCTGGGTCTCAGAAGCACCAGTGATGTGAATGAACTGGCCGTACTTAACTTTGAGTCAAACGAACACAGTACACAGCACAGTACACAGGGCATTACGGAAAAAAAAAAAACACCATAACTACATGCGATGATGATGATGACACGCCGCATATTCAGGAGGCTTTGTGTTCTCATTAGTCAGAGTGTGAGAGTGATCCAGAAATCCAGTAGTCGGACGTCGACGTAAGTGTTGAACAATCCATAGACAAAACAGCCGCTGGTTTTGACTCTGGAGTGGTAATGCATTATGTTGCTACTCTGACTGACCGACAAGTGCAGAGACGGTTGCGTGATCCGCACAGAAATACAGAGTTCGGAAGGCTGTGCTTAATCGAACGGATAGTAAGGGTGTGCTGCTGTCTGAGTCTGATGATATATTGTTGTGGAATATTCCTACGATCCACACTTGGAGGACGATTGCATGTTCTGGTTCGTGAAGCAGGAAGAAAGAAACATGTCATCAGAAGAATGTGTAAAACTGGCCAACCTTCGCAAGGAAGACGCGCACCCCCACACAGAACAGGTAGAGACCCAAGCGCGTGCTCTACGGAGGCTGCACACTCTCCACGGATTGATCCAGTTCTACCTGAGGTGACCGTCATCTACTGAACCGACAGTGAACGCATACCAGGGACATTTTTCTTGAGCACGTTTTTGTCATATAAAGTGAAAGAAAAGGACACTGCTGTGGTTTCCATGTCAACGAAATCGAGTCGCGTTTTTGTCATTGTACATCGCGCCGATATGCTAAACGGACTCTACAGCTTATTAGAGTTAAAATTCGTTCGTTCTGTTTCCGTCTGGCTGGCTGGCTGGCTGGCTCCCTCTCTCTCTCTCTCTCTCTCTCTCTCTCTCCCCTCCCTCACTCCTCCCTCTTCTCTGTCTCTCTTTCTCTCTGTCTCTGTCTCTGTCTCTCTCTCTCTCTCTCTCTCTCTCTCTAAACTCAACCACATCCCTTGGAAACTTACGTCTACTCCTGACAAATTTTGCTGGTTTCCTGGACTTATGGTTCTGATGAATAGCCTCCTGAGCTTCTCTTCGAGACTGTATTGAAACAAGACAGACAAAGAAACTGTTGAATAAGCAATATAGTCAGACCGAAAGAAAGGAAGGGTACATCAGAGACTGATCTGACCAGTCAATCAGCAAACTCATCAAAAGTAAGCAAAACGACACAATGGTCTGTCTGTCTGTCTGTCTGTCTGTCTGTCTGTGTCTGTCTGTCTCTGTATTTACAACTCATCTCTATAGCAAACAACTAGCACACAAACTTTGTGCCTTCATCGAGCGCGTGCGCTTACACAAACATGCAAGCAGCACACACACACACACAAACGCGCGCGCGCGCGCACTCGCACACACACATACACATTCACAAGTTCAAATTTCAAGTTAATCCTTGGACCTTGATTAGGGCATGGACAACAAGAATTCAACAACACTTAACCTGTACAACACTTAACCTGTATAACACTTAAGCCGTATAACACGTAACCAATTTAACGCTTAAACAGTACAACACTTAACCAATATAACACTTAACCAGTATAACATTTAACCAATATAACGCTTAACAATACAACGCTTAACCAATATAATAAGCTGTATAAGACTTAACTAGTATAACGCTTAACCTGTACAACGCTTAACCAGTACAACACGTAACCAATATAGCACTTAACCAGTACAACACTTAACCTGTATAACACTTTAAAGCTGTATAACACGTAAGCTGTATAACACTTAACCAATATAACACTTAACCAATATAACACTTAACCAGTACAACACTTAACTAAGATAACACTTAACCAGTATAACGCTTAACCAATATAACGCTTAACCAATATAACACTTAACTAATATAACACTGAACCAGCATAACACTTAACCAACATAACACTTAACCAGTACAAAACTTAACAAGGTAACACTTAACCAGTACAACATTTAACCAACGTAGCACTTAACCAACATAACACTTGACCAATACAACACTTAACCATGATAACACTTAACCAACATAACATTTAACCAACAAATACTTAAACAACATAACGCTTAACGAATATAACACTTAACCAGTATAACGTTTTACCAGTATAACACTTAACCAATACACCACTTACCCAGGATAACACTTAACCAGTGTAACACTTAAACAGTATTAATACAACACTTACCCAATATAACACTTAACCAGTATAACACTTAACCAGTATCACACTTAACCAGTATAACACCATAACCAGTATAACACTTAACCAATATAACACTTAACCAAGGTAACACTTAACCAACATGGCCAGTATAACACGTAACCAATATAACACTCAACGAGTATAACATTTAACCAATGTAACACTTAACCAATACAGCACTTAACCAATATAGCACGTCACCATTACACCACTTAACTGTTATAACACTTAACCAGTATAACACTTAACCAGTGTAACACTTAACCAGTATAAACAATTTAAGAGCCAGTTGAAAACATTCACACACAATTCAACCGAAAAACAAAATAACTTCTTCAAACAATTTAATTGAAAATTCATCTATGGAACGATACAATGACATCAGAAATAAACGAATAACAGCTGCTCAAAAAACAACTTCATGGGCTTAATTGATGAACACCTTCATTTCAGAAATCAGAACAGTCAAATCAAATGACAGTCAATGTCAATACTCAGTATGGCCTCTATTAGCGCGGATAGAAGCTAGACATCTCTGTCTCATAGAGTCCACAAGCCTCCTGAGAGTCAGCTGGGGGATGTTGTTCCACTCCTGCTGCAAGAAGTCGAAGAGCTGGCCCAGGTTCACTGCTGGAGGGTGGTTCTCGTGAAGCAGGCGCCCCAGGATGTCCCAGGCGTGCTGGATCGGGTCAAGGTCGGGCGAGGACGCTGGCCAGTCGAGGCGGTTGACCTGCTGCCCCTCCAAGAAGACGTTTACCACCCTGGCACGGTGGGGACGGGCGTTGTCCTGGAGGATGGCGTCAGGTGCCAGGGCTTGCAGGGCACGCAGGACCAGAGGCTGAAGAATGTTGTCCCTGTACCCCACACCAGTTAGGTTGCCTTCAACTCGGTACAGGGGGGTTCTGAAGTTCCTTCCTATGCCAACCCACACCATTATAGACCCCCCCCGCCATACCGGTCCCATTCGATTACGTTGGCTTCTTGGTAGAATTCCCCAATCTGCCTCCAGACACGTATGCGACCATCGTGGAAGAGCCGAGCAAAACGCGACTTGTCAGAAAAAAACACACACCGGGCCCAATTGCTGCCTCGTCCAGGCCACATGAGCTCGGCACCAGGTCAGTCGCGCCCTACGGTGTGCTACCATCAGCACAGGTTGAACAGCTGCTGTCTTGCTCGGAGGTTAACTTCTCTCAGGTGGTTCCGAACAGTTTGGTCAGAAATGTTGACGTTTGCTGCAGCACGCAGTTGTCGCCTGAGGTTGTTTGCAGTGGCAGTTCTTTGTCTCTCAGCGCCGTCAGAACCAGCAGTCTGTCCTGCTGTCTGGTGGTGGTGGACCTAGGCCAGCCAGACCGTCTTCATTCAGCAGTACTACCAGTGGCGCTGAAGTGGTCACGAAGTCTTTGGATGACAGCATGATGCACTTGAAGGCGACGACCAACTTCTCTGACGCCTACACCTTCTTGAAGCCAAGCAACAGCCCTTCCCCGGTCAGTGTCATTTAATCTCCGTCTTGGTGGCATGGTTAAAAACACCCCCAAAAGCGCTTTTTTTTTTCATACCCACTGGTCAGCAAAACTGGTTGCCATGTGTTCAGTAAAGGCACGAATTGCACGTGCAATGCGGTTTGCAGTCAGCCCAACTCTGCTGCCTCAGCTATGCGCTCGCAAACCGCGACCATGTTTTCGTGATTTCGGTGTTTCTTTTGTAAACTCGTTCAACCCACTAGACTCAGATTCAACTGAACCATACCAAAACCAGTTTTGCATTGAAGCCATTTCGAGGAAAACGTGAAATTCGTCTCCAAAAGCGCCCATGTTACAATCTTTACAAATACTGTTTTAACATGGAGTTTTATTCAATCAGTTTCAAGTTTATGACAACTACATCGAAAACACATGAAAAAGAAAAAAGAAGCATATCTGGGAACTGCGTAGAGTACTTTTCTTGCCCAGAACATTTTTTTATTTCAGTACGAAAGACAATTATAGTGTGCTCTCACTCAGTTTTCCCACACACGCTTGAAAATTTTGAAGAGCTAACGTAACATGTCTACCATATTCATTTAAAGAAAGGGAATAGTTCTGATTTCCAGATGCAGTGAAAACCAGAGTTAATAAAACATTAGGATGTGACCTTGGTGAATGATTCATTTTATTTATGTATAGGCCACAGAGCTCGTCTCAAAATGGAATTAGAAAAATATCTAGGATCATCTGAGATCAGTGTACAGCAGAAGCGTGTCATGCTGCTATCAACTGGTAAATGAACAGGAAATCAAGAAGTTTGCCCATACAGCATAAGAGTGATTTACTGTGCAATTTAAACGAATGTTTCAAGAAGCTTGTCTGATAATTTCAAAATAAAATCAAAACTTCCGTAAACTCCATATTTTAAACCATAGAGTATAACACACACACACGCACGCACGCACACACACACACACACACACACACACACACACACACACACACACACACACCTGACTGGGCACAGCGTTGGTGTCCTCAAGCCACGCGTGGTCAGGAGGTCCACGGAGGTCTCTGTGTCCAGCATTGTTCTTCATGGCGTCGTTGAGTTCGTGGATCAGGTCCTCGATGTCTCGCCTCTCTCCTGGGTCCTGATTCCGCAAAGGACACTGACCATTCAGTTCATAGGCCATCAGACTGACCATCCTCATTACATGACATAGAATGCATCTCGGAGCTTCTTCAATTCTGAAAAGATATAGAATGGGGTGTGAAAGGAGTGACCTGCATGCAGACGGCACGAAACTTTCTTCTTCACGGCCACCTCAGGAACATGGTAAACACTTCATTCAGGTTTGGGCGGATTTTAAATGGTTTGTTGTCTGTCTGCGAGTTCCATTCCTCTTGCCAGAGGCCTTTGACATAAGCCTGGGTTTGGGGTTTCAGGTCAATGTGAGGGATAGACAATCTGCTCAACTGCGAGTTCCATTCCTCTTGCCAGAGGACTTTGACATGAGCCGGTGGTTTTGGGTTTCAGATCAGTGTGAGGGACAGACGGTGTGTTTTGGGTCTCAAGGTCTGTGTGAGGGATAGACGATCTGCTCCACTACGGCGAGCTTGCAGTGTCATCACGAATCTCGCTCCTGGCAATCCATCTAATGTTCACTGGCCTGACAGTCTCCAGGAAGTCTATTTCACGACCAAACGATTGTGAACGCAAAAGAGT
>JADBJO010014903.1:20000-22500 GCA_016801955.1 Conus betulinus
ACCATTACCATCACCATCAACGTGACCATCATCATCATCACCACCACCATCATCATCGTAATCATCATCATTATCGTCATCATCACCATCATCATCATCCTCATCGGCGTCGTCGTCGTCATTATCATCATAATCATCATCAACATAATCAACATCATCGATCGTCATCATCATCATCATCATCATCATCATCATCATCGTCGTCGTCGTCATCATCATCATCCCAAGCATTATCATCATCGTCATCGTGATTATCATCATCATCCCAAGCATTATCATCATCATCATCATCATCATCATCATCATCATCGTCGTCGTCGTCGTCGTCGTCGTCGTCGTCATACTAAGTGTGTTCACTGTCCCCATGACACAGACCCACAGTCATCATCCCCCGCTCAGTGGCCCACGCTGTGGGTCTCTCCCACCTTTCAAGAGCAGCCTGTGGTAGTTCTTGATGTATCGGACCAAGTCTTTGCGCACGAGGACAGAGGCCTCCAACACCACGCCCTGGTCCCACAGTCTCCTCTGCACCCTGGCCTGGATCCCCTGCATCTCCGGCGTGGTGGGCAGGTGGGCACTCTGCCCCAGCAGGGCAGAGAGGAGGGGGGCGGTTCTGTTGGTGATGAGGAAGGTGACGGGGGCTCTGTCTCCCTGCACTTCAGCCAGGCCGCCAGGTCCAGCAGAAGGCGTTGGTGGACAGCCATGTTCTGGGGGGGGGGGGGGGGTAAAACCACACAGTACCAGTGCTCATTTCAATTGAAAATATTTTTGTTTATCTTGGTTCGTTTCCTTGAATTATTTCCCCTTGTAATTGTTTGTTTATGTATTTCTGGAAAGAAATTACTTCCTTTTGCTGGTGACCCGTGCCCATTTTCATATCATTCTAAGCAAACGTGTACCCATTGTATACAGGTCGGTGGCCTTACAATTAAATATTTCACAGATCAGAGTTCTCTCTCTCTCTCTCTCTCTCTCTCTCTTTCTCTCTCTCTGTGCGCGCGCGCGCGCGCGCGCGCTCGCGTGTGTGTGTGTGTGTGTGTGTGTGTGTGTGTGTGTGTGTGTGTGTGTGTGTGTGTGTGTGTGTGTGTGTGTCCAGTGGACATGCAAGCACACTTGCAGTCCCTAGGTGGAAACATGCAGGCTTCTCTGGGTGCAGCACTAACTTACATGCCAGCCCTCCGAGTATTCGCAGAGAGTCTTCAAATCACAGTATCGGGCCAGCGTGTCTAACTGGGGCAGACAGGCGGACCCGGCACGGGAAAAGTGGAAGATCACAGACCGGGTATTCTCTCCCAGCTGAACGGATGACGGTAACACAGCCATGGCTGGACAGATAAACAAAGGAGTAGCAAAACACTGATACCGGTAAGAATATGACAAATCATAGTATGACTGACAAGTGTCACATACATGACAAAGTATAGTGTGGTTGACTAAAGTCACATACAAGACAAATCATAGTATAATTCACAAGTGCTACATACATAACAAAGTATAGTACGACTGACACCTGTCACATACATGACAAATTACAATATAACTGACAAGTGTCACATATGTGACAAATCACCATATGACTGACAAGTGTCACATACATGACAAAGTATAGTATGACTGGCAAGTGTCACATACATGACAAAAGTATAGTATGACTAAAATCTGCCACATACATGACAGATTATAATATAACTGAGAAGTGTTACATATGTGACAAAGTATAGAATTGCTGACAAGTGTCACATACATGACAAATTACAATATGACTGACAAGTGTTACACACATGACAAATTAGAATATGGCTGACAAGTGTCACATATATGACAAATCACTATATACACAAATGACAAGTGTCACATACATGGCAATCATATGACTGACAACTGTCATATACATGACAAATTACAATATGACTGATCAGAGTCGTTAACATGACAAATTATGATCTGACTGATCGGTGTCACATACATGGCATATTACAATATGACTGATCAGTGTCATACACATTACGAATCAAAATATGACCGACAACCGTCACATACATGACAAATTATTATATGCCCAATCACCGTTACGTGCAATGACATCTACTGTAAGTGTGACAAATGTGAAAACGTCGAAACATGTACTGCCAAGTACAATGTACATGAGATTGTTACAAGCAGGACAAACGAAACATTAACCCACACGTTTGTCACATGCGCACAAAATGTTACGTACATGACAGGGTGTGACACGTATGACGTGTGACATAATGAGAAGTGTAACATGTATGAATTATGTCATGAGAAGCACAATAAGTTTTCACAATGTTCTCACATTCACATTTTGCTTTTGCTTGTGGTTATATGCTGTATACTATGCCAGAATAGGCACGATTTTGGGAACACGAAAAAAAATGTGAGTAGAAAGAATATTTCTTGGAAGCCGAAAATCATTATTAACAAAAGCCTTGTTTCTTTCTGTTGCAGGGATTTTTCTCCGTAAAAGTAGTTGCCCCCT
>JADBJO010014903.1:27500-30000 GCA_016801955.1 Conus betulinus
TTCGTTTGTATATTTGTTTGTTTTCTGTATACAGAGACAAACTTTAAATTTGGGGACTGATCCGCTGAGCGTATCTGGAATAAACAATCGAACCTGGATTAGACATTTGCTTCAGTTTTTTTTAACTACATGACACTTGGCCAGATGATAGTTAAAATCTGCTATGTCATGGCTAATGACACATTTGCTGCATGCAGACAGACGGGTTTTTTTTTTCATTATTATTTTACACGAAGCCTGAAGTAGGGCGAATACAAAAATTCAATTTGATGATGGCAGAGGTCTCAATTCTCCCACGCGGTCTTGCAGTTTATATAGCATTGTCATACAAAGACCATGCCATACGTTTCAACCGTTTCACAAAGCCTTACATACAAAAGACAAGAACCCTGGCATACATGTTAAATGTGTCACCACACCCCAGGTGTTGAAGACAGGAGCCCTGGCATATATGTCCGTTGTGTCACCACGCCTCCCACTCTGGACATAGATATGCTGGTAGACATGTCAGACACCACACCTCCATTGTGAAGACAGACACACTGGTAGACATGTCAGACACCACGCCTCCCATTGTGAAGACAGACACACTGGTAGACATGCCAGACACCACGCCTCCCATTGTGAAACAGACACACTGGTAGACATGTCAGACACCACGCCTCCCATTGTGAAGACAGACACACTGGTAGACATGTCAGACACCACGCCTCCCATTGTGAAGACAGACACACTGGTAGACATGCCAGACACCACACCTCCCATTGTGAAGACAGACACACTGGTAGACATGTCAGACACCACGCCTCCCATTGTGAAGACAGACACACTGGTAGACATGCCAGACACCACACCTCCCATTCTGAAGACAGACACACTGGTAGACATGTCAGTTGTGTCGCCACATTTCCCAAGTTTCTTGTATGGCACAACAGTAATGATATGAAGTTTGAAGTAGTGCTATGTCGTCAACATTCTTTTCTTCACTAACAGGTTCTAGAGTGAGGCATGATGCAGAATACAGAAAGTTTTCACTTGTCACACATCACCATGGCTTGGAGCTGCCGGTAGTGTAACAACTTTTCCACAACGCCTCTGTTAGTGTGTTCTGGTGGCGGCCCGATTCCTGTTTGAAGCTTCTAGGAAAAGTGTTCACAACAGGCTGGTGATTCTTTCTCATCAAAATGCTCTAAACGAAAGGCCATAATGATAGCTGGGGGAATGTGGTGCTGAGGAGGAAAGTGGCCCGTAATGATAGCTGGGGGAATGTGGTGCTAAGAGGGAAAGTGGCCGTAATTATAGCTGGGGGAATCTGGTGCTAAGGAAAGTGGCCCGTAATGATAGCTGGGGAATGTAGTGCTAAGGAGGAAAGTGGTCCGTAATGATAGCTGGGGGAATCTGGTGCTAAGGAAAGTGGCCCGTAATGATAGCTGGGGGAATGTGGCGCTAAGGAAAGTGGCCCGTAATGATAACTGGGGGAATGTGGTGCTAAGGAAAGTGGCCCGTAATGATAGCTGAGGGAATGTGGTGCTAGCGCAGCAGACGAGTTCCATGGCTTTTTTGTTTTTTTTGTTTTCGTTTTTTTTTTTTTTTTTCACTTGCAAGTACTGCTCACACTTCTGAAGTGAAGAAAGGAAGTAATCGTTATCCATGATTATTACACTTTGAGATAATACTATGAATTGACACCCGTGACACTAGCTGCACGTAATGAGCATAACACATTTTCTGAATGGATGGATATGAATTTCAATTGTTTAACACGCGACAGTTAGGGTCTAGTCCGTCGTACTAGGAGTCCTCGGTTTCCGGAAAGACAAAAGAACACAGGCTGCATACCAAACATTAATGCGCCGAGGCTTTGCTTGAGGAGTCGAGTATTCATAGACTGGCGCAATTGTTCTAATTAATTTTTTTTCTAGTGTGTCTGAAAGTTGATTCTCCTCATTTTCTTTGATATGGCCATCAAGGCACATGCCAGGTGGTTCCAAGCGGACAGATTAAAATCAAATGAATAAGAGTATTTTGTTTCTTGAAGCTGGCGCAAAGACAGGGTCACGGGTGAATGCAAAGGCCTGAAATGTGTCGTCAGCTAAGGGAAGATCATGTATCTGAAGATTGTGATTTCGCCTGTGAAGATCCCCCCAAACAAGGGAAAGAATTGGTGGTGGAGTTGTCAGATCAACATTAAATGGTGGCCTCAATTAATGGTAGGCCTCAACACGCATACATGGATTATATAGCGCTTTAGTGCAAACTCCTAAATGTGGAGTATGGCCACAGGTCAAAGTTTGTCCTGGTATCACAGCCTCGCTCTTGAAGCAGCATCAACATTAAATTCAAACGTTCAGAAATACTTGGGTTTCCTCGTAAGAAAATCAGTTGAATATTTTTTTTTAATTTTTTTTTTTCAGTGTGTAATCAACAGAGGTGTGGCATTTAGCTCACGTCACCAAATATCAGACTTTCATTATTCATCCTATCATTATAATTATTAATA
>JADBJO010014903.1:32500-45804 GCA_016801955.1 Conus betulinus
ACATCAAGCCAAGCTACAGGCAGCGAAACGTAGACGTTATACTGGGATAGCCACATGCAAACAAGGTGAGATACTATACGAACTTCACACACTAACCGGAGAGAACAGACAACAAACGAGATGACTTATACCTGTGACTATCAAGGAGAAAAAAAACAGAGCGTATCTGAGAAAAGTTATACAAGGTGCTAGCACAAAGTTATGCAAGGTGCTAGCACAAAGTTATGCAAGGTGCTAGCACAAAGTTATGCACGGTGCTAGCACAAAGTTATGCACGGTACTAGCACAAAGTTATGCACGGTGCTAGCACAAAGTTATGCAAGGTGCTAGCACAAAAGTTATGCACGGTGCTAGCACAAAGTTATGCACGGTGCTAGCACAAAGTTATGCACGGTGCTAGCATACCGTTATGCAAGGTGCTCGCACATGAAAGTGATGAAATCAAACAGTGTGAGTTTTTCAGGGACATTTTTGAGAGGAAACTCGTTCTACGTGTTTTAGCATGGGGAAATTGATGAAAACAATCCAGAGCAGTAGGAACACGAGTTATTGTCAGAGGAGATTGCACACCAGATGAATGACACAATGTGTAGATGGTCACAGAAGACCAGACAAAGCCAACACTATCCTTTATGAATGGCACAATGTGTAGATAGTCACAGAAGACCAGACAAAGCCAACATTATCCTTTATGAATGGCACAATGTGTAGATAGTCACAGAAGACCAGACAAAGCCAACACTATCCTTTATGAATGGCACAATGTGTAGATAGTCACAGAAGACCAGACAAAGCCAACACTATCCTTTATGAATGGCACAATGTGTAGATAGTCACAGAAGACCAGACAAAGCCAACACTATCCTTTATGAATGGCACAATGTGTAGATAGTCACAGAAGACCAGACAAAGCCAACACTATCCTTTATGAATGGCACAATGTGTAGATAGACACAGAAGACCAGACAAAGCCAACACTATCCTTTGCAGAAGTGGTGGGAGGAGAACAGAGCTGATGAATTACGCAAGCAATTGTCACAGGAAAATAGACACAGGAAACCATAGACCAGCTATACACATGTGGTCACAGGAAACCATAGACCAGCTATACACATGTGGTCACAGGAAACCATACCCAGCTTCACACATGTGGTCACAGGAAACCATACACCAGCTTCACACATGTGGTCACAGGAAACCATAGACCAGCTATGCAGATGTGATCACAGGAAACCATAGACCAGCTATAAACTTGTGGTCACAGGATACTAGACATCGCAAGCTGTATGGGTTGTACAAGTGTTGTTGTTGCCGCAATAGCTCAGTTGGTGGAGCACCGGACTCGTAATTTTGGTGATCCTGGCGCCGCGGGTTCGAATCTCCATAGGGCCGTTTTGGTACAGGGGGATTTTTCCCACGGCGTTGACATTGGTTCTGACTCCATTTTCCATACAGTCCTTCGAATGAGACTACAAACCATGATTCCGTGTGTAGAACGCACACGTAACATCTTACACACACATTAAAATAAATCCCATCACCAACTTTCGGAAGAGAAGGCCAGTTTGGTATGGCTGACACGTGACACATGGCATGCAGCCTGCGTGAGAATGGAAAGAATGAAGGAAGCACGGAAATGGAGTGAACGATATTGACTGGGTGCTACGGGAAATGACTAAATGAAGCGCTGGCATGCAGCCCTTCAGTCGGCACTACCCAGTGTGGGCAGCCCGTTGCGTGTACGTGAGTGTGGATTGTCAGCGCCTAGAACCTTTTGCAAGGCGCTTTATAAATGTAACGTTGTTATATATAGCTATACATCTTGTTGTCACAGGAAACTAGACATCGCCAACCATACGAGTTTGCACAAGTTGTTATAGTTATACACCAGGTTGTCATGGGAAACCAGACATCGCCAGCCATACGGGTTCCGCAAGTTGTTATAGTTATACACCAGATTGTCACGCGGGAAACTAGACATCGCCAACCATACGGGCTGCACAAGTTGTTATAGCTATACACCAGGTTGTCACGGGAAACTAGACATCGCCAACCATACGGGCTGCACAAGCTGTTATGGCTATACACCAGGTTGTCACTGGAAACCAGACATCGCCAGCCATACGGGTTTGCACAAGTTGATGCTGTCATGTGATGGACACACGCCTGATGAGCTGGACCAGCGGGAGCTGGAAGAAGAAATTAGACATAGCAAACTGGATTAGTTCATGCACTCTAAAATGCACATGAACAAAGTAGATGCCCAATAGACAAGGCACTGTCTTGAATATCATTAACAAAGTAGATAGCCCAATAGACAAAGGAGTGTCTTGTTGAATATCATGAACAAAGTAGATAGCCCAATAGACAAAGCAGTGTCTTGAATATCATGAACAAAGTAGAAAGCCCAATAGACACAGCAGTGTCTTGAATATCATGCAACACACAGTACTTCAGGCTGTTACAATCCTCAAAACAAGGAACTCAGCTCCCTTGTCTCTGCCTTGGCCATTCTGCAGCAGTCCACTGAGAATACCGTCATCCAGTGGACACCCTCACACTGCAACACATATAGCAATGAGAAAGCTGACCGACTGGCAAAAGAAGGAAGACATCTGTCCCAACTGGAGCAGGAAGTCTCCTTTGAAGAAATCAATAACATTATCAAGGAGAAGCAAGATAGAAGACGGCTTGACCAGCGCCCAGACTTCAGCAAGAAGGATGTATAGAACGTGCTGCCAGATCAGACCAAGTAAACATTGTGAGACTGAGGACAGGGCACTCCAGACTGAAACATCACATGTTCACAAAATTCCACGCTGGCGGCATTTCAGGGTGCCCATGCGGTACAGTCCCCAGTGACTGTGGAACACTTCCTGCAGGACTGTCCCACACATTGAAAATTGAAAAGCTAAGTGCGGAGACCTGGCCTGCCCACACATTGACGAGGGAGAAGCTGTATGGATCTCTGGAGGGCGCATCATACAGCAGCCTTCACCAGTGCCTCTGGGGTTCCTGTCTGAGTATACTAAGAAGAAGAAGAAGAAGAAGAAGAAGAAGACGAAGAAGAAGAAGAAGAAAAAGACGACGAAGAAGACGAAGAAGAAGACGAAGAAGAAGAAGAAGAAGAAGAAGAATGCAACACACAGATGACACATAACAACTGATTGTTCCATGCTAGTTGTTAACTACATGAATGTTTCTTTGAAAGTGTTTGAAATAACTCCGCCAAACAACATGGACAAACGAGTCACAAGACAAAACACGACGCGTTTTTTCGACCTCTTAGGTTTTCTTCAGGCAGTATAAACAGAAAGCGGGACAACGAAAATGAAAAAAACGAGCGATCACTTGCTTGCCTTGCCGGATTCGGTACAGAGTGGGCGTTGATTGAAAACGAGGCCGTAGGGAAGGGAACAATGCGAGTTGAAATACAGCTGCTATTGTTATCACCAACAGTAGTAGGAATCCTCTTTTATCAACTTTTCAATATTTCTATCATCATGATTATCATTATTACTATTGTTATCAGTGTTATCATTATAATCATTACTATGTTAACTCACATTATCTCCTTCCCAGAGGCTTCATTTTCACCCGACGCCCATCTTGCGCCGAATTTGACAAAGATAAGCCATCGCTCGCTCTTCATTTTCTTTGTCCTGGGTACTGGTTTCCTTGCCTAAAGAAGACCTAAGAGGTCGATACGCGTTGTGTTTTGTCTTGTGATTCGTTTGTCCATGCGCAACTGACGTGAACGTGGTTAGTTGTCAGCCTGTAGACATCTCTCCAACTGTTATATGGTCATAGTTAACAATATGGATGATGTTAGTTGTTTGTTCTATGGTCATAATTAACAATATGAATGATGTTTAGTTGTTTGTTCTATGGTAATAGTTAACAATATGAATGATGTTAGTTGTTTGTTCTGTGGTAATAATTTAACAACATGAATGGTGTTAGTTTTTGTTTGTTCTATTGTAATAGGTAACGATATGAATGGTGTTAGTTGTTTGTTCTATTGTAATAGTTAACAATATGAATGATGTTAGTTGTTTTGTTCTATGGTAATAGTTAACAATATGAATGATGTTAGTTGTTTGTTCTGTGGTATATTTTAACAACATGATGGTGTTAGTTGTTTGTTTCTATTGTAATAGGTAACGATATAAATGGTGTTAGTTGTTTGTTTCTATTGTAATAGGTAACAATATGAATGATGTTAGTTGTTTGTTCTATGTGGTAATAGTTAACAATATGAATGATGTTAGTTGTTCTGTGGTAATTGTTAACAATATGAATGATGTTAGTTGTTTGTTTCTATGGTAATAGTTAACAATATGAATGATGTTAGTTGTTTGTCTGTGGTCATAGTTAACGATATGAATGATGTTAGTTGTTTGTTTCTATGGTAATAGTTAACAGTATGAACGGTTTTTAGCTGTTACACTGTAGACATCTCTTCATCTGTTTGTTCTATGGTCATAGTTAACGATATGAATGGTCTTAGTTATCAGACTGTAAACATCTCTCTATCGGGTTGTTCTATGGTAATAGTTAACAGTATGAATAATGTTAGCTCTTAGACTGTAAACATCTTTCTCTGGTAAAAGTTAACAGTATGAATAGTGTTAGCTGTTAGACTGCAAACATCTCTCAGTCTGTTTGTTCTTTGGTAATAGTTAACAGTATGAGTAGTAAACAAGCAGGGTAATTTTTGCTCCCGTAAGTAAAAAACCTAACACAGAGTAACTTTTATCCAAGACCGGCGAGTATGAGTAGTGTTAGCTGTTAGACTGTAGGGTAGTGCTAACACGACAAGGGGAGTTCACAGGCTGTACATCAATTCAATCCACCCCACATCAAGACTTCAATTCAAAACACTGCACACAACAACTTACGAGAGACCCATGTTCTTAATACTTGAAGGAAATCAGAAGAATCCAACCCTGGTGGTCTGGTCCGGTGTGTCTCTGCAGGAGATGGAAGCTGTGGTTGTTCAGATCGTGTCGCGCACTGCAAAACCAAAAACCCGCCTCCACCTTGAACTACGAGCGAGGGAGAAGGCTAGCTAGCGTGGCTCACTGTCAGTCCCAACACAACAAACAGGAAGTTATTGTGACGCCAAACAGTCAGCTACGAAAAATAGCACTGACTTCAGCCAAGTGTTGACCGTGTCTTTCGGTCGGTCGTCTTACAGCTCGTCTTTGGGACAAAGACCAACCGATCCAAAGACTTGATTCCTGTCATAGTGGGTTATCTGGCTGGCAGTTAGCCAGACACAGACAGTGACTGGAAGCAGACACGGTGACGTGCATGTTCCATTCACGGCTTGGTGAAGAGAAAGCAGGAAGAAACACAGTCACAGCAGGCCTGCTATAACAGCTCTACAATCAACCTCAAAGAAAAAGCATAGTCTTAGCCTATGCTAACGCGCGCACGCGCGCACGCGTGAACACACACACACACACACACACACACACACACACACACACACACACACACACACACACGTGCTCGTAAACACACACACACACACACACACCCACACACACACACACACACACACACACGTGCTCGTAAACACACACACACACACACACACACACGCGCGCGCGCGCGCGCGCGCCCTGCTACATGCCAACACACCTGCCTGCATGTACATACATTCACCAGGCCCAGTCTAGTCATGAGGCAGACAGGCGTAGATCAACACTGGGCGGACCACATTCACAGTCAGACACATTCTTAAACACCATGTCAACTTCTTACAAACAGGGAAGTTTTTTTTTTGCAAAGAACAATGTCACAGAGTCATGTGTCACACGCACACACACACACACACACACACACACACACACACACACACTGACCTGTTTAACCAAGAACAATTACGTACTACGCGCTCAGATGATACCTGCGTTCGCTGTATCACAAACTTGTGTGTGTGTGTGTGTGTGTGTGTGTGTGTGAAGAGAGAGAAGAGAGAAAAGAGAGAGAGGGAGGAGGGAGAAACCGAAACAGGAACTGAAAGAAGAGCCAAACATCCCCCTCCCTATCCTCACTCCCTGTCGCCAACCTCCACGCAATGTGACAGAAGAAACTACAGGTCTGCGGTGTACTGATCCTTGCTCTCTTTTCATAACAGATCCCAGTGATCGATTGGTGTCACTGCGCAGTGGGCCGGCTATGGGAACTGACTGGGTGGAAACGTCCTCGCAGAGTGAGTTTCTTTGTAGTCTGTCACCATTTCTGATATTTGTGTAATTTTTCGCGTTTCACATCTGTGTGTGTGCAATATCTGTGTGTGTGTGTTCCGTAGTCCTGTGGTCCAGGATTTCATATTAATCATTGGATGAAAAAAATTGTGACTTCTCTCTCTGCTCTCTCTCTCTCTCATCTCTCTCTCTCTGGATACTGTGGACTTTCGGTTCACATCTGTACGTGCGTAGGCGTAGTCCTGTGTAACAGGAATTCAGGCTAGATCCAGTGTATGAAAGAAACCCCAATTTTTTGACACGCACCTTCTCTCTCTCTCGGGGGATCCTCTCTCCGGTCACTCTCTCTCTCTCTGCGATACTTGTGTACTTTCGGTTCACAATCTGTACGTGCGTTACGTAGTCCCTGTGGGTACCGGAGATTCAGATTAAGATCATTGGTATGAAAGAAAACCAATTTTTGTGACACGAACGTAAACACCCGCCGCATTAAACTCCACCACCACTCCTCTCTTCCTCTCTCATCTCTCTCCTGTCCCTCTCTCTCTCCTCTCTCTGAGACTTGTGTATCTTTCGGTTACACATCTGTACGTGCGTTGTACGTAGTCCTGTGGTACATGAATTCAGATTAGATCCTGTATGGAAAGAACACAATTTTGTGAACACGTACCCTCTCTCTCCTCTCTTCTCCCTCTCTCTCTCTCTCTCTGTGCCCACGTTACTCCCTCTCTCTCTCTCTCTCTCCTCTCTCTTCTCTCTCTCCTCTTCTTTCTCTCTTCTTTCCTCCTTCTCCCTCTCTCTCCTCTCCCCCTCCATCAAATCCTCGTCCGTCTCTCTCCTTCTCTCGTCTCTCCCTCCCCCGCCTCCTCGCTCCCCCACTCTCTCCCCCCTCTCCTCCCCTCGTCTCACCCTCCTCTCTCTCCCCCTCCTCCCATCCTCTCCTCCTCCTCTCCTCTCCACCCTCAAATCCGCCCCTCGCTACCTCTCCCCCATCCTCTCCTCCCATCATCCCTCATCCTCTCTCTCTTCTCCTCATCTCTCATCCTCTCCCCTCCTCTCCCCCTCCTCAGTCCCTCTCCGCTCTCCTCTGTCTCTCGCTCTCCTCCTCTCCTCTCTCTCTCCCCATCTCCCTCGCTCGCACTCGCTCTCTCCCTCCTCTCCCCCCTCCCCCGCTCTCTCTCCCACCTTCTCTCCCCCTCCTCATCTCTCCGTCTCCCCCTCTCCTCTCCTCCCTCCCTCTCTCCTCCCTCTCCTCTCTCTCTCTCTCCAACTCCTCTCTCTTCCCGCTTCCTCCTCCTCGCCCCCTCTCTCTCTCCTCTCCCTGATTTTTCTCCCTCTCTTCCTCCTCCGACCTCTCCTTCTCTCTCTCCCCCTCCTCTCTCTCTCCCTTCTCCCTCTCTCTTCCCTCCCATCGCTCTCCTCTCCGCTCCGCTCTCGCCTCTCCTCTCTCCTCCCCCTCCTTCCCTCACTCTCTTCCTCTCATCCCCTCTCTCTCTCCCCTTCCTCCTCCTCTCCCTCTCTCCGGCTCCCCCTCTCTTCCCTCCCTATCCGCCTCTCTCTACTCTCCACTCTCTCCCTCTCTCCTTCTCTCTCTCCCTCATCCCCCTCCCAAACCCAAAAAATCGTCCTCCCCCCTCCACTCCTCCTCCATCTCCCCTCTCTCTCTCCTCTCTGCTCACTCTCTCTCTCCGCTCTCTCTCTCCGCTCTCTCTCGTCTCCCTCCCCTCCCCTCTCCTTCTCCGTCCCTCTCCCCTCCTCTCCACCTCCCCCCCTCTCCCCCACCCTCCCGCCCTCCCTCTCTCTCTCTCCTCCTCTCTCCATTCTTCTCTCCTCCCTTCTATCTCTCCCGTCTCCCCTCTCCCCCCTCTCCCCTCTCTCATCCCTCCCTCCGCACTCCTCTATCCCGTGCTCTTCTCTCCTCTCTCACTCTCCTTCTCCTCTCTCTCTCTCCTCTCCCCTCTCTCCGCCTTCTCCGATCACCCCCGTCCCTCTCTCCATCTCTCTCTTCTCCCCTTCTCACCCTCTCTCCTCCATCTCTCATCCTCCTCTCCCTTCTCTCTCGCCCTCTCTCTCTCTCTCTCTCCTCTCCCCCTCTCTCTCGTTCTCCCCTCGTCCCCTCTCCCTCTCTCTCCCCTCTCTCCCCTCATCCAATTTCTCTCTCATCTCTCTCCTCTCTCTCCCTCCCTCCCCCGCCTCTCCCTCCCAATCCTCTGGCGGGGAGGGCCTCGGATCTCTCCTCGCTCCTCTCAGGGGGTCGGGGCGGGGGTCCCTCCCCGGGGCGGGGTTCCGGGGTGCGGGGGGGCGGGGGCCTCACTCTCTCCACTCTCGGGCCCTCAATATCTCTCCCCTCCTCGGTCTCTCCCTCTCTCCCCCTCCGGTCGGGGCTCCCTCCTCCTCCCTCTCCTCTCTCTCCTCCGGGGGTCCCCTCGTGTGCGGGGGGGTCTCGGGGGGGGGGGGTCCGGGGGATCCCCCTCTCCTCCCTCCCTCTCCCTCTCCCCTCTCTCTTCTCTCTCCTCTCCTTCTTCCCTCCTCCTCCGTCCACCCCGCCTCTCTCTCTCTCTCCCTCCTCGCCTCTCTCTCCAAAATCTCTCATCTCTCTCTCCTCTCCGTCGCCTCCCTCTCTCCTCCCGCGGTCCCTCTCGTCTCTCTCTCTCATCTCTCCTCCCTCTCCCATCCCCTCTCCCTACTCTCCGCAGTCTCTCCTCACTCTCGCCTCCCTCGGCTCTCCCTCTCTCCCCCCCCGTCCGTCTCCTCCCCTCTGTCATCTCGTCCCTCGTCTTCCTCATCTCTCTCTCTCTCTCTCCCCCCCAAAACCACACACACACCCACACACACACACACACACACACACACGCGTCGTTTGGCGTGCACACACACAGACCCACACACCACACATGTACACATACACACACACGCGCGCACACACATCGCGCGCGCGCCCACGCACACCGCACACACACACCCACACACACACACTCAAGAACGAATAGACCATTCGTAGGAGCGCATGCGTGCACACCCAACACACCACACAAACACAAACACACACACATGCCAATAGACGTGCATGAGTGTGCCTGCGCGCACGTACACTTACGCTAGCGCACGCAGAAACACGCGCACAGAGAGAGAGAGAGAGAGAGAGAGAGAGAGAGAGAGAGAGAGAGAGAGAGAGAGAGAGAGAGCAATCACAGTTCTTCAACCAAATGAATAGCACGTTATTTCGCATGACCACCGTTTCCCAGAGCGTCACATGAAGGAGACTTAGTAGATGGCTGCCCTTCAAAATGACCCTACACAACTGACCATACGTTTGGATATACTCGTAAGGCCTGTACCTCTACTCTGCGTGCGTGCGTGCGTGCGTGCGTGCGCGTGTGTGTGTGTGTGTGTGTGTGTGTGTGTGTGTGTGTGTGTGTGTGTGTGTGCAACTAATGTCAGTCATATCAGTGCGTTGGGGCTAATGCGTAGGTCAGACATCTGTTAAGTCATAGCCACGAGACCCTCTTTCTCTAGATTCTCTCATCTTAGTCATTAATTCATCAAATTTATCCATCAGCTTTAAATCATGCGCAGTGTGGTCTCTAACTTAGCGTATGTGGTGTAAAACTGAAAACTCTGTGTGTGTGTGTGTGTGTGTGTGTGTGTGTGTGTGTGGTGTGTGTGGTGTGTGTGTGTGTGTGTGTGTGAGAGAGAGAGAGAGAGGAGAGAGAGAGGAGAGTGTGTGTGTGTGTGTGTGTGTGTGTGTGTGTGTGTGTGTGTGTGTGGTGAGAGAGAGAGAGAGAGAGAGTGTGTGTGTGTGTGTGTGTGTGTGGTGTGTGTGTGTGTGTGTGTTTGTGTGTGTTGTGTGTGTGTGTGTGTTGTGTTGACAACCCTTCAGCTGTCACGCTGAGTGCTTGCAATGCAGTCAACTGCACAAACTGCTGTGTAGGCCTTCAACTGTCGATCGATCTGTTGCTTTACCTGTTAGCCCTTTAAGAGAGTGCACAACCACGTATAGCCTTCTGAAAGCCCCCGTTCTTATCACTATCTCTTTTTTTTACTGTCTTTATTATTATCAATATCCTCCTCCTCCTACCTCCTCCTCCTTCTTCTTCTTCCTCTTATTATTATTATTATTATTATTACTATTATTAGTTTATTACTTTATTTAGCGTCAGCATCATTATTACTATTGTTATCATTATTATTGTTGTTGTTATTATTATCATTACTATTATCATTATCGTTATTATTATTGTTATCATCATTATTACTAATGTCATTACCACCTTCATCGTCATCATCATTATTATGATTATTATCATTACTATCATTATCATTATTATTATCATCTTCATTATCTTCATTAATATTATCATTGATGTTTTATTATTATTATTATTATTATTATTATCATCATCATTATTATTATTATTATTATCATTATTATTATTTTCAAATTCATTTATATTATTATCATTTGTTGTTGTTGTTGTCGCTGTCGTTGTTGTTATTATCATTATCATCATCATCATCATCATCATTGTCTTTGTTTTTACCATCACTGTTATTAACATTATCTAGGAGTTTGGGAGGAGCAAGGAGAAAAACTGAAGTTCTTCTCCTTGCTGTTTCCCAAACTCCTAGATCACCCCTCCCTTCCATCTTCCATCAGTACCAGAAGTTCTGATATTCAACTCCCATCCCAGGCTCGTAACCTCGGTGCGACTTTTGATTCCATCCTTTCTTTCAAGCACCATGTGTCTAATGTTTGTAAAGCAGCCTATCTGGAAATACGTAAGATCAGTTCAATCAGACACTTCCTTTCCACTGAAGCCACAAAACTCTGGTTTGTTCCCAGGTTCTCTCGAGGCTGTACTACTGCAGCAGTCTTTTGGCTGGCTCACCAAGTTACCTACGTGTATGTGATCTATGTGGGTGTGACAGTGTCACTGTGATGTGATGTGATCTCTATATGGGTGAGACAGTGTCACTGTGATGTGATGTGATCTATGTGGGTGTGACAGTGTCACTGTGATGTGATGTGATCTATGTGGGTGTGACAGTGTCACTGTGATGTGATGTGATGTGATCTACGTGGGTGTGACAGTGTTACTGTGATGCTATGTGATCTATGTGGGTGAGACAGTGTCACTGTGATGTGATGTGATCTATATGGGTGAGACAGTGTCACTGTGATGTGATGTGATCTATGTGGGTGTGACAGTGTCACTGTGATGTGATGTGATCTATGTGGGTGTGACAGTGTCACTGTGATGTGATGTGATCTATGTGGGTGTGACAGTGTCACTGTGATGCTATATGATCTATGTGGGTGAGACAGTGTCACTGTGATGTGATGTGATCTATGTGAGTGTGACAGTGTCACTGTGATGTGATGTGTGTGATCTATGTGGGTGTGACAGTGTCACTGTGATGCTATGTGATCTATGTGGGTGAGACGGTGTCACTGTGATGTGATGTGATCTATGTGGATGTGGCAGTGTCACTGTGATGTGATGTGATCTATGTGGGTGTGACAGTGCCACTGTGATGTGATGGGATGGGATCTATGTGGGTGTGACAGTGTCACTGTGATGTGATGTGATGTGATCTATGTGTGTGTGTGACAGTGTCACTGTGATGCTATGTGATCTATGTGGATGTACCTGGCGTGATCCACTTCTAGCAGGCCAGGGGAGCTTACCTTGTGTGTCTACAGCCTGGCTGACGTCAGGACCAATAGGATGCAGGCCACATGTCACAATTAGCATTTTGCACTATGTAAAGCATGTAAGCATTTTGAGGCCTACCAGCACTATGTAATTCATGTTTGAGGCCTCCCATCAGCACTATGTAATTCATGTTTGAGGCCTCCCATCAGCACTATGTAAACCATGGTTGAGGCCTCCCATCAGCACTATGTAAACCAAGTTTGAGGCCTCCCATCAGCACTATGTAAAACCAAGTTTGAGGCCTCCCATCAGCACTATGTAAACCATGTTTGAGGCCTCCCATCAGCACTATGTAAACCATGTTTGAGGCCTCCCATCAGCACTATGTAAACCATGTTTGAGGCCTCCCATCAGCACTATGTAAACCATGTTTGAGGCCTACCATCAGCACTATGTAAACCATGTTTGAGGCCTACCATCAGCACTATGTAAACCATGTCAGCGTTTTGAGGCCTCTCATCAGTTCCAGTCAGCCTAGAATGTGAAACTGATCAAAGGAACAACTCCCACTAGTTGCTTCCTTTGTTGTTGTTTGTTTGTTTGTTTGTTTGTTTGTTTGTTTGTTTGTTTTGTTTGCTTGTTTGTGTGCTTGTTTGTTTGTTTGTTTGTTTGTTTGTTTTTGGGGGGGTTCACCGATGAAATCACAATCAATCTTAAAATCTATGATCTATCCTTTAGCTGACAACACATGTTAGACCTTTGCACTCTCCTGTCACCCTATCTTTGCGCCAGGGGGTTACCCCTAAAAATAGTCCCATTCCTGTGACTTCAGTCTGTCTGCTTGGAACCACCGGGCCTGTACCTTGATGGCCATAGGAAAACGAATGAGGAGAATCCACTTTCAGCCACAATAAACCTTCTCAAAACAATCTGACTGTGCCGGTCTATGAATACTCGACTCCTAAAGCAAGGCTCGGCGCATTTATTGTTGGTGTGCAGCCGGCATGCATGATTTACTCAGGGTATCCTGGTTTAACTTCCTTGTGTGTGTGTGTGTGTGTGTGTGTATGTGTGTGTGCGTGTGTGTGTGTGTGTGTGTGTGTGTGTGTGTGTGGTGTGTGTGTGTGTGTGTGTGTGTCTGTGTGTGTGTGTGTGTGTGTGTGTGTGTGTGTGGTGTGTGTGTGTGTGCGTGTCTGTGTGTCTGTGTCTGTGTGTCTGTGTCTGTGTCTGTGTGGTCTGTGTCTGTGTCTGTGCGTGTTTGCTGAAGCAGCATTGTCTGTGAACTGATCGCCAAATTGACAGACTACCCCAGTACGACAGATTTCATTTTTTTCTGATTTCTCCGAGTTGTTCTTCTTATCATGAATATAGCTGTGTTATAGCAACAGCACGTGTAAACGAATGGATCACAGCAGCGAAGTGAATATAT
>JADBJO010014904.1:0-15000 GCA_016801955.1 Conus betulinus
AACACACGTAGACGTCCAAACCTGGGAACAGAAAGAAACCTCTACCAAGAGCTGCAAGAAGGTGTCAGCGAAGAACTCCCTCGGACAAGTATTCTCAGTCTTCAGTCTTCTATACTTGAAATGGAGTGGGCTGCATCCAGGTGCCATGATCAGAGTGACCTCCGTTTGTTTGTCGTTTTTATTTGTTTCTTCTGCTATGCCAGATTTAGGTTTTGATCATTTTTGGATGGGTGGGCATCTAAAGGCGTGCCATTTTGACAGGGAGCTTGGGCTGCGCGCCATAGACAGATACACTCGTTTGCGTGAGCACCAGACTCGCACTCCAAGGGTTTGCGGGGTTTTGACACTCTCGTCAGGCCATTTCATTGGGGGACTTTTCCCTCAAAGTGACCCATTGGTTTCTGTGACTCATTCACCACACACAGTCCTTCGAATGAGATGTGAGTTTAACACGGTGCTCATGTGTGAACGCACAGGTAGAACATCTTGCACACACATACAATATCCTATCACCAACTTTCCGAAGAGAAGGCCAGTTTGGCCAGCGGTGCGCTCATGGACCTGACCGGTTATATCCTAGCATGCACCTCCCCGAAGATGGAGAGGCTGCCCGTCAATGGGGCGATAAAATAAAAAAATGGGTCATCGTACACAAACAATCCACGCCCTTGTGGGACAGGATGTGGATTATACTTGCCTGTCAATATAGGGTAGTGTCTGCAGGAGTATCAGCTTGCGTTTGCGTATGCAAAAGAAGAAGACAGGGGAGCTATCAATATCAACACTTATGAGAAAACCCCCCAGGCAGGAGACACTGCACGATGCCCAGTCACTCGCTTTAGTGGGTGTCCGTTATGACCAACTAATTCTTTGATGGGCACTGCCTACTAAGACTCCTACTGATGATGTAAAGTGCAAGTAACTGAGCCGTATGAGAAAAGTCCCTCCTCTGTGGGGCCCACCATATCCCTCCCATGACAAGCCCATGAACTTGGAACTGAAGGTCTTTGTAGATTATCACTCAGCGCTCCATGGTCATGGAGTCCGTGGCAATCAAAACTGGTCCCCTGAACCGCACGGCAGAGGCCCTACAATTTGACATTTTTTTTTTCATGATCTAACTCAAATGAACATGAAGATCATGAAGCGAATTGCCTTGGTGCCGTCTGTCAGATGACCATCATGGCCCTGTACTCTCCTAAGTTCGTTGTCGAAAAGCTTTTGCACGCAACAATCCCATCCCCACCACACTCCTAACGACCTCGTGGAGCGGGCGAACAAACGCTGTATTCTGGGGTAATGGAAAAAAAATCAGCACCATAAGACTCTTGAAACTTTTCCATTTTTTTTAAGCAATGTTGCAATAAAAGCATATTCTCAAGGATTTTCTTTTAAAATTCATTCAAGAAAAACAAGAAAAGAAGCAAACAAATTCGTATTCGAAAAAAAAATCATGCATTTTAGGATGTAATGATATCTACAAACTGAAACATTTTGGAGTAGATCCCAAATATAAACTGGATCTCGTGCCCTGTCAGTAAAATCACATATTATCAAAGGGCTGTGGGTTAGGGAGGTGTGGGGGAGAGAGGAAAACGTCCAGCTGGCCCTAGGGTCTGTACTTTTTAGAGTGCCTTCTGTTTGGTCATGCACCTACACACTGGTAACGTTCCCCACAAACAGCAGGCTTACAGAGGCCAACGGGTGGTAGTGCCAATTCTTCACAGGTATGCCATCATCCTCTGCCCAAAGTTCACCACCTGTGAAACACACAAACACAATCTAAATGTCTGTACACATGCGTGCAGCATGCCCTCCAACATACACACGCGCACACAAAAAGGCACAAAGCACAATGTCACACCACACAACCACACACCACAAACACAAAGTGCAATGAACGATATATGTGCAAACTGCACGTCATGCCACACCCCTTTTTCCCTCCTAGCCTCACCCCTTCTTACCTTGCAGCTTGGGTCAGAACAGGCACCCAATACACCGTCCACAGCCACAGCTCCGGTCGGCAGCCCCTCGCCGCGAGCCCCGCCCCATACCAATGCAATCCACAGGAGCAGGCAGTGTCGAAGTCGTCAAGAGGCCAACCACCCCACCGGAGGAGGACACTGCACTGCTGCTGAGTCACTCAGTGGTGTTCAGTGGCGCCTGTTCTGATCTAACATAGCAGGACACCACCTACTAAGCCCCCTACTGAAGACAATAATTGCTTGTCGCGGAGCGGCGTGAGTGAGCTCTCCCTCCGGAGGGCGACACCACGTCCGTCCAACGACAGCCCCCCATGGACTCGCCGATACCGGTGGACCCCGACGAACCAAACCAAGGCCACAGACGTGGAGAGAGGACATCGAATGAGGTCACCATGAGAGCAGGGCATGAAGGGGCCACAGAATTTGAGACTTTTTTTATGCTGATCGTGAGAATGAGGATGATTAAGATGATGCTACGGATTTCCATTTCAGTCTGAGACTACCTTGGTCCCAGTCTTCCCAACTGAGGCCCGCAGCAAACTCAACTCTGGGTAGGAGTCGGTCAGGGGCAGAAAAAAAACCCCACTATGACTCGATGATGGGATTCGAACACACGACCTCCCAGCGGGACGTCCGACGACGCCCTCAACTTCGACACGGTGGCTGGTGCAAGCAAGGCTTTCAGTTCTTGACAACATTAGCATTGACCAGGAAACATCAGATTTTGTCCCTCGAAGCACACAGCCAAACACAACCCTACAGAACCCACACAGTTCACAAAGGACGAATCGGAAAGATGGACCAAACACAGCTGCACTGACCAACAAGCAACACCAATGATGCTCTCTGTACCCCTCTATGCACCAGAAGTCTCCGAGCAGTGGCGTAGAAACTCGGGGAGAGCTCCTGAAGTCTGTGGACCCTGTCAGGCAGGTCTGAAATGTGTCCTGCACACTGAACATACACATCACCGTCAGTCGAATCAGATACGCTCACCGGGATATGCCAAATATAACCCCGCATACCACAGCGCCTCATGATAACAGATCCCTCTCAGGTGTTTGGATCCTTTGTAGCATCTTTTCACCAACAATGATGCCCCTACCAAACTAAAAAATGATTCTGCTGCCAGGTACGACACTGCTGAAGTATTCACTCTGTCTTCCTGTTAGGTCTCTCACTCAGTCGAGGAAAAGCAGTTAGACACCTTCATCTCCCGCCCATGGGCGGTTTTGTGGAGTCGTCTCTACCCCTCACTAAACCTAAGGGTTGCCAGGTTGAACAAATGAAAAACTCTCTGCTAAATAATAATTCTTCACCGACTAGCACAAAAGAACATAGTGTGTACATCTTTATTTTCAATTGATGCAGCTTCCAGTATGGAGGTTCCATTTTGTGTTTAGAAAACCATATTCATGTTCGTCTTACTTTTTCGCTGTTACACCGAAGTAGTTGGACTACAAAGCAGTCCATATTCTAAGAAATGCTGTTAAATCTCGCTTTCTTTGCTTTCCCCCACATACGTTTGTGTGGTGGGGTGTGCTGTTTCATTCTTTTGGTTATCAGTTACCAAAGGCTTTCAAAGATTTTTTCAGCTCCCCTTGTGTGGTTGACCTCGGCACTTGTTACTTACAGGGCATTAGGCATTACCGATAATTCGTACTGCTACATTTACTACATGCTGTATCTCTCATACTAATTCTCGGCAGCGAATCAAAGAAACACAATAGGTTGCACCAAAGCAACCAAACAAAGGTTCAACTATAACCAAAAATTATGGGGATAAACAAATGTGCTGTGTAATAATCTACCAGCCATAACTGTGCCCTGTCTATCAGATCAGGCGATGTATGCCGTGTGATGTAAAATCTTATTTTCAAAGAGTACTGGTTTAGCAATTCTATGATTCACATACAGGCTTTCGTCTTCCCCCATTGCAGTGGATGAACTAAAACAAAATGAAACACAACACATCTATCAAAAACTATCGTGTCTCTCCACCTTTGCGCCTACCACCCCCACATCTTCTATCTATCAACTGGTTAAACACGAATGTCAGGATATCAAATTTGCATTCTGGAAGCACCGCCAACTCTTTCTGGCGCTGAAATCACGAAAAAAAAAGTTTCAACTTTTTAGTAAGAGGATTCCCGGGGGGCAAAGCAATTTCAATCCAGGAAGTTATACACTTTCTCCGTCATATGCCACATATATCCCTTAAAAGAATCGCTCCACACATAGTGGAAGGTTTTTTCAAATAAACAGAAACGGACATAACAATTACAAAAGCAAAAAACAGGTGTGACAAAACAAGCATAATCTTAGATTTAAAAATATCTAAATCATAAGGGAACAATAATAGCATTTTCTCCTTGTTCAGTAGTTGCTGTTAGTTGGTCAGCGAATTAATAAAAAAAACTCCATACAAAGCATAAGAAAATTGTAACAGGTACTTGAAATGCATTTCAGTTGAAACAACGTATTTCCCGACACAAGCCAAATTTTGTCCTCTCACTGACTGTTTATGTTTATATAATCAGAAAATATGCATTCCTGACATAGTCACATCAAGATCGAAGCACAACACTATTAGTACCTTGAAAAGAACGAATTCATGATTTGTTACTCCATATCAGTCACTCGACTTATGACTATTACCGATACACATCATAAATGTGTAAATCGTATATGTTTACTTTCATACAGTCTACCACTAAAAATCTTGTTGGCCTGTAACATTAATGGAAGCCAATATCAACAACTGATGTTTCTGAATTACCACTTTTTTTCTACTCATTGTACCCAAAATAACGACAATTTTTTTTCCCCGGATTAATGGGCCCTTTCATTTCATGTGGCCTAAGACACACAACAACCAGAGTTTCTGAATTTAGCATGGTGACGTTTTTACTTTGGTGTCTTCTGCGTTCTCTACTCCTGTCTGGAAGTCTCTGACTTACAACAATGAGATTTTTGCACACAAAACTTCGTTCAATCCCATTGCGCTGACACTATGCACATTATGATTTCTGTGTTCGGGAGAAGTCTAAACACAGCACTAGTGTGCAAAGTTTTATTTTCAATATTCACCACATCATCCAATGATCACCATGGATCGGCATCTACTGGAAGAATGGAATGGAAATACATGCACACTCATTCTTTTTTTCCTGCATCTCGGGTTCCCGGAACAAGATCGGTTGCAAATCAGATTTGAAGAACTAGAAGAGGATAGGAGTCTGAACAGATCCCAAGAGAAAATCTCCAACTGTCGGCCTCAAGTGGCGTATCTAACTCTCAGAACCTACTAATGCAAAAACTAACCCGTTCCCAATAGACCTAATTAGGACCCCCATGACTTTACCCATGTAGCCTATACTAAGCAAAAACAAGTGATTTTTGATTAATTGAAAAATGGCTAGGATGCTTGCTTAAAACAGGGCTCCTTATAATGAAGCAATCTAATAAGCACCCTGCGCCAGTCCGTTGGTTTTCAACAGCACCTGAGCACCTATTGGCTTTGGCCAGAAAGAAAAGGATGTAGCCAGGGTTTGGAATAATGTGGACCCATACAGGTTACTGGGCTCTGGTAAAGTATCTGCAACTCCTGGACACAAGACAGACACAAACATGCATAATTCAAAATTAAAATAAATATGTAATTTATTTGTACACACACACACACACACACACACACAGAGACACAGACACACACATACATGCACGCACGCACAGATGCACCTACACAGGATGAATACACAACACACACACACACACCACACAACACCACACTACCATACATACATACACATCTCTCAACAACATTGGAAATTCACATACGACCCTTCATCATCGTCGAACATTTCACAGAGCAATTACGTGTATTTATCTTCTCTTCTTTTCCCCTTCCTAATACACACGAAAGAAGTGAACACACTGAAAGGAGGGAGACAGATTTTTAACCCTGTGTCTGCTTTGACAGCCAGCCAAAACGGTAATATACTTGTGATGTGGATGGAGAGACACATTCGAATTCTCTGTCACAAGGGTTAACAATGCTTTTTATTTCAGTTGAACTTACTATAAGACTTTTAAACGCTTAAAGAGAAAGACACATGAGTCAGTTCAGTCCACAATCTCTTACAAAAACTGCAGAGAATTTACATGTAGCACTATAATAAAGATTTGAATGGATAGCCCTCAAGGTAAATCACTGACAACAAATGATATCAAATGGCCACCTAAATTGTCAGAAAAATGTCACACAACAGTTCCCTGTTCGACACAGTATGCCTCTCCTCCCCCCCCCCGCCACACCTCCCTTTTCAATTGGGAATATGGGTGATGTTCCACAATTTTTTTTTTTTTTTTTTTATTACGGGATTTACGGATTTGGTTAGGACAGGTGAGGTTTGAGCAAGAATAACTGTCAACTTCAAAGCGGTTCACGGACTGTCAGCCCGTTTCAGTTGCGCCAATAGGTTTGTAATGGTCCTGAATGTGTATCCCTTCATCAGTATGATGCTTTTGATTGGCCTGAAAAACATTGAAACATGGCATGCAAAGTCCCCCGTTTCCGTGTTTTTTTTTTCTAACTAACTTCTTCTCGGCCCCCCGCTTTCCCCTAGATACTGGATCCACTGCAGTCGCTTCTGCCTGTCTGTGGCTTCTTAGGGCTCATCATGCTTTCCTGACGGTGGCCCCGAGCTGCAACCTGATGAATCCCGGACACACTGCGCGCATTACGGGACACCTTACCAGCCAGCTTACGCGACAATTTCGACGTTCATACACACTAAGCTCTTATGTCTTGGATCCTCTACAGTCTGCAGTCTCACCGCTGCGCCTGCACTCCACCACTCAGGTCACGAGTTTTGTCTAGGTCCCCTCGCGTCTGCTACTCTTATTTATACTACCGTATTTCTGCGGCACAGGACCCAAAAATACATCCTGACCACAAGCACAACTGCCCAATAGCGAGCCAGTTAATTTGTCCCCCACATATGCACAAAACTGTATGGTTTCCTTAAATTATTTTGAAAACGCACCTGAGTTACCGGCAAATACGTATGCGGGGCTACTGTCATATACGGATGCGAGGCTTTATTTTTCTTCCACTTTCAAAATTCAACTGACTTCTCGCATGTGTGACTGGACAACAAGAAGAAGAGAGAGAGGACCAGCAGAAAGACACGAGAAGAGCGAGAAAAGAGAGAAGCAGAGGCAGACAGGGGGGGGGGGCCAGAAAGACACAAATGACGCTCATGGAATGTGGAACAAGAACGGACTCTGGAACAGAAGGTGAATTAAGCTTCTGCTGACCATGCCCCTTGTGGCTGGCATGAAGCTGTCAGGAAATGGATGAACTGGACAGAGAGACAGAGTCGAAAAAAAAAAGGCAAGATGAGGAAACTGAAGGAGAACTGGAATGAGTGCTAAAGTGGAATGGTGTGCCTGGCTTCTGTCTCTTTCTTGGTGCCGTGGTGCGTGCATGGTCGCGAGAATCCCTGCGAGCAGTGCGTGCGTGTGGCGTGCGGTGTGCCTGTGCGTGCGTGGGGCGTGCGTGGTGTGTGTGTGTGTGCGCTCCTGACATACAGCCGATAACAACAGTGAACATTAGCAGTCCACACTCAAACACTTTGCAGAACCAGGTTACAAAAGGCAGACAGACAAGAAGCCAGCCGTACAGAAATTGACCCCGACACCAAGACGTATACATATCAACACTAACGCTGACGCACGACTCACGTGACAGCGTCCAAACCAACAACAGACAAGTCATCCAAATACCATAAAACAGATGGAGATTGTGACAGACAACTTCAATACCCTCAACTCTCTTCTCAACAGATCATCCTGACAGAATCGAGGAGAGACAAAAGTGGAATTTCCCTATTATTATACGACGAGCTAGTAAAAAACAAAAAAAAAGAATAGCAGCAGAGGATACTGACACCAGCACCGGATCTGGTGTAGTCTTGAATCACCAGCGGCATCACTGGGTACTGGGTCAGGTCGGTGAAGCTCCGATCTGCTAGACTCGAAACAAAAGCAAGAACAAGCAAGAAAATTAATACATACAATCAAATAAATTTGAACTCTTAAAATGATATGAGGCTTTTTTTTTCTTGGTTGTTTTACGAAGATTAAATCAATGCAGGAAGCTTCAGGAAAACTGTTTGGACAACACACCACAGAGGATAGAGCAGGTAATCATCATTTGGAGCAGGTAAGAGAAGACGACGGAGATGTATTACCTGATTTGAGGTAGAGCAGGTAATCATCAGCAGGTGCAGGTAACAGAGAAAAGCACATCATGTTATGCGTGGAGCAGGTATAGAGCCAGGTAAATGTCAGTTGGAGCAGGTACCAAAGACAGGAACGCGTAGTCCTCCTGTATTACTTCTCCAGCAGAGAGGTGAGCATCATAGTGGGGAGCAGGGTATACCACAGCTCTGCCAACGAAGCGTTAATGTGCTCTCTGCTTCTCTTCTTCCAGGCCAAAGATCTTGGAAGCAGTCACACTTCAGACAGTAACTATTCCACCGGATATCAATCAATGGAAGTTGATATGAAATATGCCCCTCAACTTGAAGGCTGAAAGTCGACAAATGCAACAACACTTTAGACTGGAAACCATAGTTTGAGGGAGCACAAACACTGTTGCATTAAGGTGAATGATAACTGTACAAGGACTTGCAAAACACACTGACAAAATATACTGGGCCACAGTATTTCATCATCACAAAACACGACACAACACTCGCTCAGAGGCAAACTCTTAACACATCCCTCATCTCTCACACACACACACACACACACACACACACACACACCCACACACACACACACACAAAACACTCTCACACACACAGACTAGTAGAGAAAAGCTGAATTTCCCCTGAATTGATGAGTTTCTTTTTCCACACCACTTTCACACACACAAAATTGTTCCAAGTCACATCCAATACATCTATTCAAACAAATCATTTTAACTTGAACTTACACAAAACAAAGGTAATCAGTAACAAAGATTTAGTACATAGTGCTCAATATTGGAAAATACAAGTCCTTTGGATATACATGGAAACAAACATCTTACATTTTCTCAAATTCTCTCTTCACAGCAAAATACCTTCAGTCTCCTGCCAGTTCTGTAACCAAGAAGAAATGAAAACCCCGTCTAAACTCCTGTCTTACAGACATGAACCTTTGGGCAATCAGGCAGTTTCACGAGTCTCTGTTCTCAGTCATGTGTATCAGGGTTAGAAGCCGGTTGGTGTTCAGCCAGTCAACGGCAGAGAATCTTGTCACCCAGTCACCAGTGACGTTTTCCACCCCCGTTCAGTCTTACCTTTCAGCTGCAGCTGAGCTGCGTTAGAAAGCCGTCACGGTCTTCCGGGAATTCATGGCCAGGTATGAGGTGATTGGACAGGGGCTCCATCTCGACACTCAAACTCCACACCCTAACAACAACCGCCGTAATCAAAGGCTTTACAACCACACACTGGTGGGTGAAAGCAGAGTTTCAAAATAATAAATCTTCTTCCAGTGATACATGCAGTGGATGTGTCTCTGTGTCTCTGTGATCTGTCCTGTCCTTTCTGTGTACTCCATGATGTCCTCTTTTTCTGTCTCTGTGAGTCTCTGTCTTTCTGTGTCTCTGTGATGTCATCTTTTCTGTGTCTCTGTGAGGTCCCGTCTTTCTGTATCTCTGTGAATGTCTTTGTCTTCTGTCTCCATGATGGTCTCTTTTTCTGTCTCTGCTGATGTCTCTGTCTTCTGTGTGTCTCTGTGATGTCCTTTTTATCTGGTCTCTGTGATGTCACTGTCTTTCTGTATCTCTGTGATGGCTCTGTCTGTCTGTGTCTCTGTGATGTCCTTCTTTTATGTCTCTGTGATGGTCCCTGTCTTTCTGTGTCTCATGTGATGTCATCCTCTTTTCTGGTCTCTGTGATGTTCCCTGTCTTCTGTGTCTCCATGATGTCTATCTTTTTCTGTATCCGTGATGTCCTCTTTTTCTGTATCTCTGTGATGTCCCTGTCTTCTGTGTCTCCATGATGTCCCTTTCTTGGTGTCTCTGTGATGTCCCTGTCTCGTGTCTCTGTGATGTGTCGTTCTGTGATCATGATGTCCTCTTTTTCGTGTCTCTGGGATGTCCTGTCTTTCTGTGTCTCTGTGTCTGTCCTCTGTGAGGTTTCTTCTGCTACGTGATGTGCCTGTCTTTCTATGTCTCTGTGATGTCCCTGTCTTTCTGTGTATCTGGTGATGTCCTCTTTTCTGTGTCTCTGTTACGTCTCTGTTCTTTCTGTGTCGCTGTGATGTCCTCGTTCTGTGCCTTCTATGTCTCTGCTGATGGTCTCCCTGAGTCCTCCTCTGTGTCTCTCTGTGATGTCCTCTTTTTTCTACTGTCTCTGTGATGTCCCTGTCTTTCTGTGGCATCTGGGATGTCCTGTCTTCGTGTTTCTCTGATTGTCTCTGTGACGTTATCTCTGTGACTTTTGTCTTGCTATGTCTCTGGGATGTTTTTCCCTGTCTTTCTGTGTCCGCCTGTTGTCCCCTCTTTTTCTATGTCTCTGTGATGTCCCCTGCCTGTCTTTCTTGTGTACTCTGTGATGTCCCTGTCTTTCTGTGTCTCATGTGACGTTCTCTGTCTTTTCCTATGTCTCTGTGAGGTCCCGTCTTTCTGTGTCCTCTGTGATATCCTCTTTTTCTATGTCTCTGTGATTGTCCCTGTCTTTCTGTGTCTCTGTGATGTTCCCTGTCTTTCTGGCCTTCTGTGATGTCCTCTTTTTCTGGTCTCTCTGCTTCTGTGATGTCCCTGGTCTTTGTTTTCCTGGGGTCCTCTGTGATGTCCCGGTCTTTCTGTGGTCTCTGTGATGTCTCTGTCGTTGTGTAACTCTCTGTGATGATGTCCTTTCTTGCTGTGTCCTCTGGTGATGTCGCTGTCTCTCTGTGTCTCCTGTGATGTCCCCTGTCTTTCTGTGCTCTCGTGATGGTCCACTGTCTTTCTGTGTCTCCTGTGCTGTCCGCTGTCTTGCTTTCGCATCTCTGTGATGTTTCCTGTCTTTGTGTCTCTCTGGATTTCCATGTCTTTCTGTGTCTCTGTGATTTCTCTGTCTGTGTGTGTCCTCTGTGATGTTTCCCGGGGTGCTTTGTGTCTCTCTGTTGATGTCCCTGGTCTGTCTGTGTCTCTGTGATCGTCCTCTGTCTTTGTGTGTCTCTGTGACTGTTCTGGTACTTTGTGTCTCGGTGGATGTCCCTTATTTTTATGCATCTTTGTGATGTTCCTGTCTTTGTGTCTCTGTGATGGCCTTGTTCTTTATGTGTCCTTTGGTGATGTTCTGTCTTGTGTGTCTCGGGATGGCCTTGTTCTCTTTTATATGGTGTCTTGTTGATGTTCTGTCGGCTTTTTGTCTCTGTGAATGGCCTTGTCTTTTATGGTGGTCTCCCATGAAGTCCCTGTTCTTTTCTGTGTTTCTGCCCAATTGGTCCCTGTCATTTTGTGTCTTCCATCTAATCCCCCTGTCTTTTTATTTACAAAGACGGAGGGAAGGAGGCGAAACTTATACTCCTCGTGTCTGTGGCCACATCATTAATCAACGGTGGTTCCACCTTATGCTCCCTTCGAGAGTTCCTTGCTACTCTTGTGGTTCAGGATGAATCCAGAAGCAGCAGGTTGACTGAACTGCTGCTAGCCCTTCACTCCAGCTTCTCTTTACGCTTTAAAATCTTATTTATTCACTTAATTCAGCAACCCTGCTTAGACTTGATAATAAGTGTTTCACAGGTAGTTTGCATTGAAGCTGGAATGTCTCTTCCAACATGTCCACAATGTCTGTCTAACAAACTCACAATCTGTCGAAAGAAGAATGAAACGGTCTCTGTCGTACTCCTTTGATTTGACTGATGAGGATCATTCAACACTGGCCACTGCAAATAACCACCACACAGCACAATTACCACATGTATACATGTCCCATAAACACAACACACACCACACCACATACAACACCATCCACACACACACACACACACACACACACACCTACCTGAAGATAAACCACTCACAACCCCATACAAACAACATCCGAGGTCATTCTCTTTTCTCTCTGATCTCTGTTACATGTGAGGGCAGGATGAAAAAAAGCTGTGAAGGCTTATTTCTTTAACCCTTAAGAAAGACACTTATGACTTGACTTTACACACACACACACACAACACACACACACCACACACACACACACAACACACACACACACACACACTTTCATCAACCAATCACTGGTGAAAAGGTGAGAAATACAGTTGAAAAGATGAGACCTGAAGACACACACACACACACACACACACACACACACACACACAATATGCTTGCACATTCTCTTTTCCTCTCTGATTCCTGTTATACTTTTTCTTTCCTGTGTCAACGTCTTCCTCTTGCCTGTACGTAACATATCATCTTGATATAAGAAAGAAAAAACCCTAACAGTTCACTGTTAAACTGTGACTAGACCAACAGACAGAGACAACCAAAACAGAGTTTTTTTTTTTTTTCATATTAGCTCTGCTTCCATCCTTAAATCTCTCTTGTTATACGTACTGTCTACAAGAAATCCAAGCAAAGAAAACTGACCGCAATAAACTCCTACTTTCAGTAAGTATGGTATACAAGAGTTTCACAATCCTTGACAGTATAGCATACGCCAAAATCGTTAAGAGTCAACACATCTGCATGCACACCACATGATCAAGGTACCCCAACGGTCTGCTAGACAAAATCACACCTTATCGATGTGTATTGTTGAAAGGCTGGGAATAGAGTCTGGAGGACGTCAGCATCAGACGACCAGGAATTAGTGGCAAGGGGGTGATTCTGTCTGCTCTTGCCTCCAACAATATTGTTTCATACAAATCCTCTAACCTGAAACCATGTGTTAAGATTAAGGCCTGAGCTTGCCCGGTACCAGAACTATCTAAGACATTTTTTTAGTGAGTATATCAGTGTTTTCATTGCAAATAGATGTACATTAGCATAAATCATTTTTTATAATTATCATATCCGATATCTCTTTAAACTTTTTTTTACTTACAACGGTATTGTTATTTTCAATGCCACTCTGATTTCTCACAAGGTAATAAATACTGACTTGACATGAAATAAATAACAAATGAAATCACAGACAAAGATTCAGATCAAAAAGCTATATGATATTCTGCTACCTCTATCACAACAATTTGTCTGCATATAAGCACAAACATATATGCACACATACACATATGAATCCAAACATGCATACACACAACAGATCTATAGACAAATGTATAATATACATACAAATACATAATAAGCTTAGCTTTCCTTTAAATACAAACAGTGACCTTTACATACAAACAAGTGAATGCTAATCTGAAAACACCTCTATTGAGCATAAGTCTTGTTTCTTACAAACACAGTCTCTCTTTTTGTTTGAACACAATTCCTCTGATTTCTTCACACATAGCTCCTCATTTCTTGAATTACTCCTGTCATTTCCTTGAACATGAGATTTTCTACAGCTAGATATAGTTCACTTCTGTACGTATGATTCCTCTTCTGTTTGTTTGGAACATAATTCCTCAAGGTTCCTGAGAAATATTCCATTTCATACCTTTGGATATAGTTTCTCTGGACAATTCTTCTTCTTCCTGTGTGTGAAAATGGTCCTCCCCTTCCCCATCATTCTTTTAGATTCAAATCAAGAAAGGTTTGGTCTCTATACACAAAAGATCTGAAGTGATTGTCTGGATGCCAGTCCCTGGGACGACCCACACCTCAAAAGCTTTGTGTGCAGTATACACTCTGCATGTGCAAGAGAAGCAACAGCAACAAAAGGATTATCCAGCATTCCAAATGAAAAACTCTGTGGATCATTATGAATCTTTCACTTCAATTTCTGCGAGTCAGTTTCCAATTTCTGAGGGGATACCACATCACATTTTTGTAAAAAAACAAAAGACGGGGAAAGTTTGGGGAATGATGGTGTGGGGGAACATCATGGATGTAAAACACTGTTAAAAGAAGATTTATTGCAGCAGACACAGTTGAAGGCACAGGCGACCTTACAGAACCATTTAACCATGTTTCTGGTTGATTTTTTTTAGCCACTACAAGCGCGACATTTTGATACTGATACTGGAGTGTGTGAGCGTGCATGCTCATGAGCACACAACAGTTTGCCAAGCCTTTTTTTTAGTCGCGAAGGGTAATAATTCAAAAAAAAAATTCTGGCTCAAAAACTACTGAACAAAAGTGTATGAAACCTATACTTTTCTGAAAGGAAATTGAACACTCTATCTTTGATAACAATTTCAATCACATTCAAGAACACTGCAAAAAGTTTATGTCCAATGAAATAGGTTTATGTGTTTTTCACTCAATTTCTAAACATACTATCATATTAGTGTGAAACAAAACAGTGAATTATTGTTAGAAAACAAAAGAATTATAAGGGAAAAATGTATTTCCTTACCTTATGTGAAAAATATAAATCCAAAGTTTTCAAATTGACCAGATACATGTCCACAGCTACATCTAGGTTGTTTGGAGGTTCAGAAAGAATTTATGTGTCACTGTTGCTTTTTTCTTCTTCTTCTGTTATCCACCAGTATTATGACCACACAACACACAAACACAATGATGATAAAAATCACACATATGTACATAATCATATATACAGGACAGGAGACAGTGAATAATAGTTTTCTCATAGTTTTTCTTTGTGTGTTACTCCTGGAAACAAGGCTGCACACACAAAGGTGGGGTGTGAAGGACACTGTCCACACACACACATAGTTGTTTCCTTTGGGATGCCCCTCTTGCTGCACACCTTGCACCTCCTGCCTGATGAACACCCCCCCCCCACCCCCCCACCCCAGCAACCCCCCCCCCCCCCCCCCCCCCCCCCCCCCCAGTCTTTTCTAAGGTAGTGGGGAAGTGCCTCTCCGTCAGTCGTGCAATTTCTTCAGAACG
>JADBJO010014904.1:20000-45799 GCA_016801955.1 Conus betulinus
TACTAGTACGTGACGGACATTTAGATGGAAATAAGAATATGATTTAAGGACATTAAGATGGCGGCTAGTTCGGCACTGAAATCGAAAAAATTTCTGCCAAGATGGTACATTTTCTCTCCACGTTTAAGTCAGGTATTACAAAAGCTGCCCCTGTCCTACTGTCTTCTAGCACTGAGCCGTCTGTGAAAATTTTTTAGGTGGTTCTTGTACTGATTTTCCAGGTGTAAGCATACGGAAATTTTAGTATATGTTGGGTGAATCTTTTTTTGACAAATCTGAGTGAATCGTATCAAAGGAGGCCTTTGTTTGTTCCCACCTTGGTACTGGTGAAAAGGATGGTTTAACAGCGATTTCATTTCTATTATGTTGGAATCTCTGATAAGGTGAGAAGTATACGAGTAGATCGATTTTGTAGATTGTATTCCTCTCTAGCTCGTTTTCCAAAATCTTTTTCAGAATTTAAACAAACTTCTTTTGCACAGAAATTTTTCTGTGTAAAAAACTCTTCAGAACGAACTTCGACGCAGCTACTTTTCGAACCTCGCTGAGAGGTAGCACACCAATCTCATTGTATGTTCCTAAGTTGGATGTATGTATGGGAACACCAAGAGCGAGTTTGTAAGCCTTGCAATCAATGCTCTGCAATTTATTCAACAGATGTTGTGGTGCGCTGAAAAATACTTCCTGAGCATAGGTTAACCTAGATCGCACAAGAGCGGTTGATAAAGGTATTAAAGTCGAAGCATCTTGGCCCCATGGTTGCTTGTTTATAATCTTAAGAAAGTTTAAACTTTTCCGTGCTTTATTTAATATGTGGTCAATATGCTGGTTCCATGACAGTTTTGAAGTTAAGATTACACCTAGGAATTTGACAGATTTTAACATATTTTATTTCAATCCCATCTAAAGTAAAAACCGGGAGCTTTTCTGGGTCATACCCTGAATTGAAAAGCATATATATGTGTTTTTTTTTTTCTAATGAAAGTGCAAGCCCGTTTTCTTGCAAAAATACATTTATTTTATTGAGTTCTCGCTGGTATAAAGCTTTTATGTAGTTCAGCGACCTCGAAGAGGTTATTCGTTTCATGGTTACTCTCATCCATAGGCATATATCATCAGCAAATTGAGCTAACTCTGTGCCTTTTCGATAAGCCTTTTGGTAAATCTGCCATTAAAATATTGAATAAGATAGGAGATATTACTGAACCTTGTGGCAGTCCCATTTGCAATGTTCTCGGATTTGAATAAGTATGTTCTATTCTTGTTTGAATTGATCTATTTTCTAAGAATTCTTGAACATAATTATACATGTTACCGTTAATTCCAACATTTTTTTAATTTGTATAATAGTCTACTATGCCACACTTGATCATAAGCTTTTTTTTTACGTCAAAGAATGTAGCTAGGATTTTTTTTTCGTCTTGCAAATTGTTGTTTCACTTGAGTTGTAAGTTTGACTAGTGTTCTACTGTGGATCTGCCAGTTTGAAATCCAGCTTGGTTAATCGGTATGACATCATGTTTATTACAGTAATAAGATAATCTATTTAGTACGATTCGTTCCATTAAATTTACAGGTATGGGATGTTAAGGCAATTGGACGGTAACTGTTTATATCAGTGCGCGAGGTTTTCCATGTTTATAAATAGGAACGATAATGGAATGTTTCCATAATTGAGGTATTTTACCATCATTCCAACATTTTTGAAAAAATAGATGGAGGAACTGCACAGCGTTTGCTGGTAGGTGGCGTAGCATTTCATTCGAAATACCGTCAAGGCCGACTGAAGTTTTCTTGCTGCCTAATTTACTAAGACATTCTTGAACTTCTTGTAGTGTTATAGGAGCGTTTTAGGTAGTGGTTTATTCCCAGGGTCTTTACTACTACTTATATAATGTTTACCCTCTTGTTCCCGATATGATCTATTTTTTGCTGACAAACTATTCATGCTGCTGTTTTTGGCAAACATGTCAACAAAAGCTTCAGCTTTATCAGAATTTGAAGGGGAATTAGATGTACCGAGTTTGATAGAGTATTGTGGAAGTTGAATTCCATTTTTTTCATTGTTTTTAATTTTTTCCATACTTTTTGCAAGTCTTTGAAATTAGATACTTCATGTTTGCAAAAAGATGACCAGTATTGTCGCTTTGCCTGTGCTATAATTCTATTCAATTTATTTTTTGCTTTCTTTTTCTCAAGAAGATTTTCAGCGCACTTATTTCGTTTGTATGCTTTCAACTTTAACTTTTTCTCCTTTTTTGCCTCCTCACAAGCTTCATTCCACCAGACATTGCCCAAATGCTTTTTAGAAACCATAGATTTTATCCTTGGAATTGACTGATTTGCGGCAGTCAGCAAAGCGTTTTGAAAGAGGTAATATATAGCTTGTCAACATCTCTTGGGTGGTAACGTCATCACAGTTTATTTGAAACGTTCTTAATAATTCTGAAAACGTATTCCAGTTGGCGAGCTTATAGTTAAATTTTGGAACTTTTCTCGAGTCTGATCAGTTGGTTCAGATCTTGCACTTTCAAAATTGATGATTATAGGTATGTGATCGCTGTTCAATGTGTCGTCAAGGGTATTCCAATCACATATAGTTGCTAGATCTGGAGAGACTAACGTTAGATCTATAGCGCTTGGTTTGTGTTTAGGATTGTCGGGGATGCGCGTTATTCTGCCGTCATTCAACAGATAAAGATGATGAGTCCACCAGGTTCTCAATGAATCGGTTGTTTGTACTAATTGGCAGTCTTTTTCCCAAAAAGGAGAATGAGCATTAAAATCTCCAGTGATTAGAAATTTGCTGTTTTGATCTGTCCGCAAGGTACGAAGCCATTCGGTATTTGCATCATTGGGCCCTTGTGGCAGATAAACTGACACAATCGTTAATGTGTCTGAGCCAACCTGGACTTTAATAGCGCAAGAATGTGACCCCTGGATGTGTCTGGTGGAACAGGACTAATACACGGGGTGTACTTTACGCCTTCTTCAATATAAATAGCTACATTGACTTTCTCGTTGGTATCCACTTTTTGGATGACTGGAGGATAGTAATAATGACAAAGCTTGGGCAATTTATCTTTTCTTACATTCAGTGATTGCAAGGCCAACACATTATATTTTTCATGTACGAGATGTTGAACTAACTGGTCATGGCTAGTTGAGATGGATCTACTGTTCCATTGGAACACTTTAAAAACCTTTGTCCAAAGACATGGGTCCCCAGAAAGAAAAATAAATGAGACAAGGGACAATCGAAATAAAAGAAAATTACTAAATTTAAAATGATAGTGTGATAATACTAAATTATACTAAGCTAATTTTCCACGTGTAGTTTTGTGTATATGATTGAAGGAAAATGTTCGATACAACTGGTTATTAGTCTTTACAGTAAAACACAAGTGTGGCGGTTGAACTGTCAAAATGCTGGGTGCTGGAGTTTCACAAAGTGTGTCCAGTAAGCGATTTTACCAGTCATACAGTGGACTGTACATGTTCATCCACGGTCCGAAGGTGTGACGCGGATCTGCTGTGAAGGACTGGTAGGCCCTGGGTGGACGGGACGGTGGGTGTCGAGCGACCTTCCGTGGTCTCTGCCAGAAGACGTCCCTGATGTGTCGCCCGATGTTCTTTGCGATGACACTGGCCCCTCGGTAGGTGGGATGGAGGCCGTCCTTGAGGTTCCAAGAGTTGACCAGGAGGTTGGAATGGCTCACGAAGGAGATGTTCTTGTCGTCACTTATTTCCGAAATTAGGAGGGCGTTGAATAATTCTCCCTTGATATTTAATTTGGATTCCCTGACTGGAGCCATTTTGCTGACTATGACTTTCAGGTCAGGGTACTTTTTAGTAATGTTTCGGATACAGTTGGCAAACGACTGGCTGCATTCCATGGGAGTTCTGCATTTGACATCGTTCACAGCACAGTGAATAACTACCGCGCATCCAGTGGTTGTCTTGCTGATTGGTGAGCAGACTCAAAGGAGGGTTGAAGATCTTTGATCATGTTAGCTTTTTTTGACACTGCTCTAAATCCATAGGAGCGACCAAGCCTGTCGTTATTCACTTTGTTTGTCACTGAGTCGTGGAGAAACAACTTTGGGAAGGTCAGGGTGTGAGATTTCCTTTTTCTGTTCCGGAGATGTTCGATTGCGTATTTTAGCATCAGACGTCTTGACGTTGTTTTTTTTGTTCCTTACGTCATAGTTTCTTTTTTCCACATTTTTGTTCTTTTCTTCTAACTTTCTGCCGCCTACATTTTGTTTTGGGCGTTCAGGCTTTTCTGTTCCCCGAGTTGTGCTGAGGGGCGACCTTGGGCAGTGTAGACGGCTGTGGCGATGGTGGTCCACAGTGTACTGCTTCAGCATAGGAGCTGTAAGTCAGCGTCTCTGTCTGGGTCCCGGCATTGTCCACCTTCGTTAGCTTGCTGGAAAAGTGAGTTTTGAGTATATCGGACTGTACCTGAACGGTTAGTTCCAATTTTGCAACCCGATCGCACAGAGTAGTAATAATTTCTTGTAACATTTCATTGTTGCTGGTTGTTTCTCCTGTAAAGTTGTCATGTCTCTTCGGACAAAATCCGGATCGAAGGATTTGTCCACCGGCAACCAAACGGTTTTCTCCGACTGGCAATCTTGATTTATTTTTTCCAGCCAACTTGCCTTTTTGTAGGTCGCTTTGACCTAGTTTCGCAGCGGAAACTAATGAACTGCCTGCCTCAGCTCTGCTTCTGGTCGCCATTTTTTTCTGTCCACTGTTCTGCGAAAGACTCCGCACGCTTCTGGTCTAGTTGGTGACGGTAGCCGCCATTTTGTGTGTGTCATGTGTGTGTGTGTGTGTGTGTGTGTGTGTGTGTGTGTGTGTGTGTGTGTGTGTGTGTGTGTGTGTGTGTGTGTGTGCATATGCATGTATGTGTGTGTTTGTGTGTGTGTGTGTGTGTGTGCACTGCTGGTTTGATGTTTTGGGGGCGAGAGTGCGGAAGAAGAATACTTGCCTGAAGTTGAAAATACACATGGCAGGAAGGGGGAAGGAAAGTGGCACTTTTCTTCTTTTCATCAAAATCACATCTCTTTTTCAACTGAATTAAAACCATCCAATTTACAGAATTTTCAATTTCCATACCTTTAAACCATTTCTAATGGTCTTGACTGGCGTGTTTCTGGGTAGTGTTTTGATATGTCTCCATTGAAACCTCTGCCCCATCACTCCAGATCTGCCACTGAGGAATGACCACACTGACGGTCTATTCCACTTCAGGCACTCACCTTTTTAAAGACAAAGGGAGCCACGATGTTCTTTGCCTTCATCTCCACATACTGGTTGGACACGATCTTCAGAACGTTTTTTGCTCTGAAAGAAAAAAAAAAAAAGATGGCACGCTGTGAACCAAATATACAGAAATCGGATCAGAAATTAAGGGAGGAAAGGAAGAGGTGAGAGGTGGGTGGGTGGGGGATGGCAGAAGGGTTGGGGGAAGAAAAATATTTGGGAGACAGTGGACATCAAATATGGCAAAGGAGTTGGAGGGAGGTGGAAGGTAACATCTGGACATTGTGAACATGGGGTACAACAATTGTGTAAGTGAGGGGAAGAAAAAGGGGGAGGGGTAAGGGGCCTGGGGGTGGAAGGAGGGTGGGATAGGGGAGGGAGGATATCTGGCACAGTGGACACAAAATATGGTGAGTGTGTGTGTTGTGTGTGGTTTGTGTGTGTGTGTGTGTGTGTTTGTGTGTGTGTGTGTGGTGTGTGTGTGGGTGTGTGTGTGTAGGGGGGGGGGGGCAGGGGGGGGGGGGGGGGGGGGGGGGGGGGGGGGGGGGGGGGGGTGGGGGGAAGTGATGTCAACATTTGGAAACACAACGGACACAAAATACAGCGGTGGGAATAGGTGAAAGATTTGGAACACTGTGAAAACACAAGATGGCTGGGGTAGGTGCTGAGCTAAGGGGGTAGAGATAAATATTTAGAATGCTGGGGATGTCTCCTTGTCTGTTCTGTATGCTCTTGTGTTGTCATTTCTGCTGGGCGATTCCGTGCCATAAACAGCATTCATTTAGGAGTTATGGTGCATATATTTATTTTTGTCATGAGAGCAAGAGTTACCCTACTTTGTTCTTTATATCGTTTTACTTTTCCCTGCCCCTCATTTAAGATTTTCCTGTTGAACACAGAATTTAGCAGGAAGAGAGTGGAGGAGGGGTGGGGTGGTGGGGGTAAATATTTGGAACCTATTGGAAACAGACTACAGTATAAGGGGTAGGGCAAATATTTGGAATTATATGGACACAATACTGTGTGAGAGGGAGAGAAGAGTAATACTTGGAAGGCAGACAAACTGTGTAATGACTGGGAAAAGAGTAAATATTAAAAACAAAATAGGGAGCAATCAGTTTAAAATAACTTTGATTTTCATATTAGCACATAATTTACAAATATATAACATATACCAACCGCCGTGGCGAAGCAGTTAGTGTTGTCGAACTCCTGGCTGGGTAGGTTGTGGGTTTGATTCCCATGAGTCATGTGGGTTTTTTTTCTTCCCTGACTGGCTCCTACCCCAGAGTTGAGTTTGCTGCGGACTCAGTTGGGAAGACTGGACCACACAGTCCACTTTCACCCACTTCATGGCATGCATCTCTGAGAGTGTTGTTCAAATTTCATGACCAACACTACAGGTGTCTGTTCGTCCTCTTGGGCCTGTTGACCGCCAGGATATATTATGAAGGAGCGTAGATACTACCCCTGTCATGCAGTCTCGACCGGGAATGGAAATCCGTAAGCATCATCTTCATCATCCTCTTTCTCAACTGCTCAGCTTACCAATGGTGACCCTCATTTTGACGTCCTCGAGTCCATTCTGTGGCCGTGGTTTTTAATCCGTCCGGGTCCTGGTATCAGAGGTCCAGGGGGGCTGTCGTTGGACAACCCGGTGAGCCCTACGAGGGAGAGCTTCACCTATGCCGGCTTTCAGCGACTAAGCAATTATTGTCCATCATAGGGGCTGATAGTAGTGTGAATTCTGCGTGTTGCTCAGCATAATAGGTAATGATCTGGCGAGGGCTCGGAAGAGGTCAATGCCCACTGGGCGTGTAACAAACATTTACCAATGGAGGAAAGAAAAGAGTAGTCATGTCGAGCAATCTTGGAGGACACTATTTGGGGGCGGACTGGATCTGTCAGATACACACAAACGCCCACTTACGATATAAGTTTTCCCTTGCTCTTAGGACAATTGAGTGCGGTAGTTTCCTATCTCCAAGTGGATCTGCACCGAGAACGATACAATCTACAATGTTTTTACATAACTATTGTAGAAGCGTGATGAGAGGGTGGTTAGAAAACCGAACACGATGTCTCGATTGTGCAGTACCTTCTCATCTTTGCCCATGGGTTAGGGGGGGTATGGACTATAGAAGGGGCAAGGTGCGTTGTTGACAGTTGCGTTTGGGGTGGTCCATGGTGTGTGGAGGGTGGTTGGGGGTTTGGCGGGGTCACCAAAACTTTTAAACACCAGGGAGTTGCCGGTCTGATAACACGGAGTAACTGAAGCTATTATCAAGGTCTCTGAAGCTTTCGAGCGATTCCGGAAGTGGGGTTTGTGAAAGGTTAGAAGGAGGGGGTGGGCAGGGTCCGTGGTTAGAAAGGTCCAAAGAAGAGGTTAAGGGAACGAACCCTCAAGGGGAACAGGGGGTGCAGGGCGTGCGGGGTGCCTTTCTTGCGAGTTCGCTGGGATCGACTGGGGGCTCGGGGTATTTTGCTGAAATGGCCGGGGCCACAATGCGGGAGTGGAGCCGGGCGGCAGGCGAAAAACGGACTGAGTGCCTTGTGTATTACCTGGGAGAGGTGGAGATGATTTATAAAAACATAGAATTTATTGTACTGTGGTGGGTTATGAGGTAGATCTCATGCCCGAGGAAAGGTGGTTGCTAGAAATTTGGACGAGCTGATTAGCTCAAGAGCAATCGTAAAGTAGCAGCACAATACCAGAGTGTTGACGTGGTCATGGACCAGTGGAGAATGCGAATGCGAGAAGTGAGGGGTTGGTAAGGGATAATGGGTGTAGATGGTGCGGCTAGTTGCGGTGGGGGGGGGGTGGGGGGGGGGGGGGGGGGGGGGGGCACTGTGGTGAAGAGAGAATGGAGAAAAATTGTTGGCGGTCTGGGCCACAGGTAGCATTGTTTCTTCCCACGGTTTGAGTGGGAGGCAGTGTATTTCAAGAAGGCTGGGCCCCTGGGCTCCCGACGTCTTCTAGCACGGAACCTCTGGGAATTGGTAGGTGGTTCGTGTACGATTTTTCCCCGGTGTAAGCATACGAATTTTTAGTATTTGGGTGAATCTTTTTTTGACAATCTGAGTGATCATCATCAAAGTAAGGCCCTTTTTTTTTTTATCCAACCTTCCAAGGATGTTACTTGTGAAAGGATGGTTTTTTTATAATTCCAGCGATGTGTGGTGTTTTCATTTATTTTGATCTGTGGAACTCTGTAATTGAAGCAGTAGAACGAGGGTTGCCGGGGAGCGATTTGTAGTATGTATTCCTTCTGTCTTTTCCGAATTTACTTTGTGTGTGGCCCGATTTCAATACAAATCTTCGTTTGTCACGTGTATCAAATTTTCTTGTAAACACTGCTCTTTCTGTATAACACGAGACTCGACTACGGAGCTATCTGGTGTGTCAAACCGTCGATAGATGTAGCACACCATTCTTTGTATGTTCCTTAATTGTCTGAGTGTCTGTATGGGGGTAGAGCACGCAATCGATCCAGGTTTATGAGCCTTGTCAATCAATTGCTGCTAGAGCATATTGATTCATACAGGTGAAGGGGTTGGTGTGTGTGTTGCCGGTGCGAAGGGATACTGTCGGCTGTGTAGCGGGCAGTGCGTAGAGCCTAGGTGAGTGCGTTCACCAGAGGCGGTTGATAAGGTCTAGTCGAAGCCTCCCTGGCCCCATGGTTCTTTGTTTATAATCTAAGAGTTTAAACTTCTTCTGTGAAACATGGACATAAAGATACTTTAAGGTATTTTGGTCATATGCTGGTTCCATGACAGTTTGGAAGGTTATGATTACACCTAGAATTTGACTGAATTTAACATATTTTATTTCATCCAGATCGCCATCTAAGTAAGAACCAGGGAGGCTTTTCTGTGGTCATACCCTGAATTGAAAAGCATTATATGTGTTTTTTTTCTCTAATGAACGTGTGCAAGCCCGTTTTCTTCTTGCAAAAAAATACATTTATTTTATTGAGTTCGCCTCGCTGGTATAAAGCTTTATGTTGTTCAGTGCGAGGGGGGCCCCTCGCGAGAGGTTATTCGTTTCATGGTTACTCTCATCCATAGGCATATATCATCAGCAAATTTAGCGTAACTCTGGTGCGTTTGGCGGGGGGGCAGAAGCCTTTGTAAATCTTGCCATTAAAATACTCGAATACGTATAGGAGATATTACTGAAACCTTGTGGCAGTCCCAGTTGGGGGCATGTTCCTCGGTATTTTAGTATATCTATCTATCTTGTTTTGAACTGATCATTTTCTCATAATTCCTTGACTCTAAGGGGGGGGCGGTGTATACATCCCCGTGGAGTAGGGTTCAACATTTTATTTTTCAATTTTCATTTGTATAATGAGGTCTACTATTGTCCACACTTGATCAGTAAATCGGAAGAGGTCGTGGGTTTTTGGTAGGGCGTGACGTCAAAAGAAGTGTAGCTAGAGATGTGTTTTCGTCCTTGCAAATTGGTGTTTCACTTGAGTTGTAATTGGACTAGGTGTTTGGGCTAGGGGCCTGGTTGGGGGGGATGTCTACTGTCCAGTTTTGAAATCCAGCTTGGTTAAATCATGTATGACATCGAGAGGGTTGTTGTTGCTTACGGGTAATGAAGGCTGAAAGTGCTATTAGTACTATTGTGTGTCCATTAATGGGGTACATGGTATGGAAAGTGTTAGGTGGGGGGCAAAACTGGACGGGGTAACTGTGTTAGGTATATCAGCGAAGTGGGGGGTGGTTGCTGATGGCTAGGGGGGTGTGGGTTAGTAAACAGGTGGAACGTATAGGATGTGGGGAATGTTCCATAATTGGGTTATTAACCTCTGCGTATGTTGATCAGAATAGGCGCTATTGAACACCACTGAGGAGAGGGGGTGACTCTAGCAGCAGTGCAGTGTCTCCTCTGGGGTTGCCCGGGGGGTTGACGGCACTGTGATATCGGAGGCGGGTGCTCCCGGTTGGTGAGCGAAGGGGTGTCCAGGTTGGTCCGGTGAGTGCTGGGGTGGGGTGGGACTGTTAACGCGGGGAGGTTGTGGCTGGGTTGACGGTGGTTGTCGGAAGTAATCGGGGTGTGGGGTGCCGATTCACTGGTAGCGAGAGAAGACTGTGATCAGGACTCAACGCGCGTAATCACCAAAGACGGATAAAACGGGGTGGGCGTGGCCAACAATACAAAAACACAACACAGGACGCCAACTCAAAGAATCGGAGGCGTGGGAGTGTCAGTGTCAATACTTATCGAAAAAACGATTTGTTTGTTGCCTTATAGGCCATGGGAGTGAGCTCCATCTTTGACGGCAAAAGCAATTTTATTTATGTCCAAGCTAAAGGTACCCTGGGAGCGGGGGTGCTCGGTGGAAGAGTTTCTTTTGTGTTAAGTAATACATTTTGTTTATAGCTGAGGAAAATAGTGTGGCTGGGACACGGGTGGGGGGGGGGGGGTCATAGCACGGGGGGGCTGAAAGGAAGTCGATGGATTTGGTTGGATTGTTGTTAATTGCCAGATTTAAACTGCTTTCTGAGTGAATTTAGAAATTGCCCATCTATTCAAATGAAATATCCGACTTACATGGATAGATGTAGAAAAATATTTTTCCCTGACTCTGCATTGATTTGTGTTGTTTGTGTGTGTGGGTGTGTGTGTTGTGTGTGGTGTGGGGGGTTGGTGTGTGTGTTGTGGGTGTGTGGTGTTTTGTTCTTGCATTTAACCGTCTTCCCACTTAAAGTGCTTTTCGAAGATTGTGGTGGTAATGGGGTGTGTTGTGTTTGTGTGTGTGTGTTGTTTGGTGTGTGTGTGTGTTGTGTGTGTAGGTAATGCTATTTTCGGGGTGTTTCTGTGTGAATGACTGGGTTTTGAAAAAAGTTAAAGATAAATTCCTACTACTGGACGAATTGATAATTGGGCATAACGAATAAAGCAAACGCATAAGGTTATTTAACAATATTTGGTACAGTCAGTGGACAGTGGTAGTCGATCTATTTATGTGAAACATTAGAATCGCCTTGAGCACTGTATTCTTTTACTCTCTTTACAGTTAGTTACTGTGTGGAGGTGACGTAGCATCTGTAAGGAGGGTGTTCCCTAGGCGTACCAGGGAACGTAAGTAGATGTTGCAAGTCGAATAACCTTTAGGTTAACATGTATTTGTTTATGATGAAGTGCGAACCATTCCCGACGAATGTAAGGTTACGTGAACAGAATGTCTGCGTGTTTGGTGATTTTCATTATTCGTCTCACTGTCTTGAGCTGGGTGTGACGCGTTGGGTGTATCACGGGTGTACAAAAAATCATATACGGCTGATCAGTTTCTTCCAAGAAACCCCTTCTTCAACGTTCAAAGAACACAACGATCCCACGGCAGATATAATACATGTGATGGGGCATCATCCGCATAACGTCGGCGGCGGATTTAAGATCGTTCTCATATTGGCGAGGTCTGCGTGCTTCCAGCACTTATCACGTGTTCGCGTTTTGGAAAGTGTCCCAATGAGAGGGCCCACCCAACAGAATCACTTGATAGTCTTGTTCACTGATGAGACTTTCTGTTGGGGGAAGTAACTTTCGTGATCATAGTACCGGCCGACATCAGATCTTTGAGTTACCGAGATACTGAAGGCGGGGCAGAAAGGGGCTTGACTGTTTGAGTCACTGCCAAACAGTACAGGTGGACAATTGTCCTATGAAGAATTTAAAAACGCGTGACTTTAGGCATTAAAAATACAACTAATTCTGCAGTAATTATTGATAAGTGTGTTGGGGCCAATGATACAGAAATAAATCAAAAAACAATTCGACAATCACAACAATTTTAATTTGGGTGTGAGAGAGGGAGGGCTGCTCGCGTGGGTGGAATCTTTGTGTCATGGGCTACCACTGATCCATCGTTATAACAAAGAGGTGGTTCGAAGATGTTCCTTATAGTGATTTCCATATTCAGCAGTACAATAGTGGGGTTGTGTTTAGAGTGCGGGATGGTGGATATCGTTTTTTTGTCAGAAAAATTGTAATTTTAGGAGTTTTGTGGCTATTTGCTTTGGTTTGTTCCCATTTGGGAATTGGTGGAAAGGACGGATTAGCCAGCTATTTTACTTTGGTTAATGTTGGCGTTTTTGAGAAGAGTAGATGTGTATGACTGAATAGATTTTGCTGATTTTTTATGTCTTTTGCTCTTTTAGCAAAATCTGTCTCTGAATTGGCGAGAGATACTTCATTTGTACAGAAACTTTTTTGTGAAAGGTTTCTTTACAAAAACCAATTTGGTGGAGGACACTTTTTCGAAACTCATTCAAAGGTAAATTTTTCCAATTTCTAGTCTAGTCCCCAATAAGCAAAGGTATGTGTTGGGAACTCAAGCGCACGTTTATATATAGCCTTTGGCAGTCTACCTAACACACAAACCTTTTTAACTAATTAAGTAGAGCTGCCTGTGGAGCACCTGAAGAAGACTTCCTGAGCCATAAATCAATCTAGACCGCGACAAGAGCAGAAGACAAGGGTGTTAAACTCTCTGTTTTCTTTTGTCCCCCATTTTTGTGTTTGCCTATGATCTTTAGAAACGTTTAAAAAAGCTTTTTCTTGCTTTAATTCAAGGAATAGGTATTCAATATATTCAATATTGTTTGTTCCATGAAAGTTTTGATGTTAAATATACTCCTAAGAAATTAAGAAAAAAAGATTTGACCGATATGACGTATTGGTAAACACCCTTTCAGGTTAATGGTGGAAGTTTTGTCTGGGTTGGTCATATGTCCAGTTGTCAATTAGTCCAGTTTGGGAGTTAAAAAGCATTAGATTTTTTTTTTCTTTTTCTGCCGCCAGTGTCAATCCTTTTTTCTGTAGGAAACTACTGTATATTGTTTATTTCATGTTGATATTTTGATCTTTATTGTTAAATTTAAATGATCTTAACTGAGGTTTTTCTTTCATAGTCCAGTTCGTGGGTTGGTTGGTGTATTGGTTTTTTCATCCACAACATAGGTCCACCGCAAACTGTGCTAACACTACGTCTTTGGATCAGCCCTTTGGTTAGATTTGCTTCGCGTGTAGGATATTAACCCTTTCAACGGCCGATGGTCGCTTTTTTGCACGAGCTTGGCAGAGCCACTGGCGGCCTTTGTGGGGGCGGGGGACAAGTTAGGTGTGACACCTAACGCTGGGCCTGATAGCTCCGTCACGATCGCTAGGTTCATGTCCTGATAAAAGCCAGCACTAGGAACGTTTCATTAGGGTTGTTGGGGATGGTCTTGCCCATGCTCACCAGCCAGGGGGTTTGCTTTGTCAGAACAGCTATTCAAGGTGTGGTTCAGTGTTTTTTATTGACCTTTATTGTCCGATTGTTTTGGGGGTTTTTTGTTTTCCATTCCGGGTATGACGTCACCGGGGGACCAAGCACTGGGTTACGTACTCGATTCGGTCTAGAGAATGGTACCGGGTTGCTACATTTACGCCAGATCAGTGCTGTGAATATGAAGTAGTACAGGATGTTGTTGTTTTTCCTAATACAGATTAAGAATGACCCAGACAGTCTACGAGAAAGGAACGTATGCGTGGAAGGTGCTGGGGTGTTGACCTAATGTATTGGTCCAACTTTACGCTTCTGTGCTTATGGCGGGGTTTGCGGCTGTGTGCCACAACGTTGGTTAGTGAAGAGCTTGCCGTAAGGAGCGTCAAAAACCACCGGGTTACTACCACCAGGGGCACGACGACAACCAAGGAAGGAGAGAAGCACTAACATAGCTCGGGCGTTTGCCGCCAGAGTTTTTGCGTATGAGCCAGCCATCAACTGGATGAAGACGGTACTTGTTTGCACTCTTATTGCTAACCGTTTTTTGGTTGGGGGGGCTGATTTGCAGAGCCATACGAGAGCTTTTAGCGGGAACAACTGTTCAGCGCATGGCCGCGCGCTGTGGGCACCACCCCGCTGTCGAGTTGGAGGGGCGTGGTGGCCACTACTCGTGAGAGGCGAGTATTCTACAGACGTTTATCGCGTGTGGTGTACATCTTATTATAATATCAATCACTGGAAGACAAGGTCAGAGACCAACAGGGGGGGGCATGCATGTAGAGGGGTGGTGTTGGACGGGTTTTTTGTGTTCATGGAAATAAAAAAAATTTAGTATATTATATATATTTGGGTACTGTGTGTTAGGGATGGGGTGAGAATGTGGGTGTTGGTGTGGTTGTTTGTGTGTGGTGTGTGTGTGGTGGTTGTGTGTGTGTGTGTGGTGTTGTTTGTGGTGTGTGTGTGGTGTGTTTGTGTTGGGTGGTGTGTGGGTGTGTGTGGTTTGTTGTTTTGTTTGTGTGTGTTCGTTCCTTTTTTCTTTCTACATGTGTACCATTTAGGCATAAGAGTGTGTGTGTGTTGGTGAGTGTGTGTGTGGTGTTGGGTGTGTGTGTGTGTGTGTGTGTGTGTGGGCTCCCTGCTATTTGGAGTAGTTGTATTGTTGGCTGTTTCATGGCACTTTTTCTGTTTGGTACAGTCTCCATGGAGTTTCGTGGTCTTGGCAGTGTGGGTTTGTGAGTTGGGAGTTGTATTTGTTTTCTTCGCATTTGGGTTTGAGGATGTTTGTTGGGGCGGTATTGGGTGGGGGGTTCTTTGGTGGGGTCTTTATTGTTTGTAGTACCACGCTTCTGGAAGAATCAGACATTAATCATGCTTAGTTTTTGTAGTTGATTGCATTTGTGGTTTGGGATTTTTGTTTGTGGGGCACTTTGGGGGCGAAGTGATAGAACACTGAAAAAGAATTAAATTGTTGTTTGACTTCCTCGTATTACTGTTACGTCCGTAGGTGGAGAAGGGTTATGGACAGTGGGTGTATAATAAAGTGGCTTGGGGAGGTACAGTGTGTGTGTTTTGCTTTGGGAAAACTCCTGCCATAATGGTTTTCAAACATACATACAAAATAAGCCTGAGATATCTGTTTGTTTAGGAGGGGGTTTGTCTGGGCTGGAGTAGATGATAAGTGTTGTCCGTGGGCGCGGTGGTGTTTGCTCGGGGAAGGTGGGCCACATTATTGGCTGGTATACATAAGACGTTGTTTTGAGGTTGGAAAAATGGCGGTGGGGTGGCGATGGGGGGAATTTATCAAAATGAAAATTCGGGTCTGGCGTTGAACGAGGTGTGTTAAACATATGGGAATAAGACTGGTCTCCTTGGTTGGGAAACCAGTTCAGGTGGGTGTGTGTGGGTTCTGCGGTGGGGGGGTGGGGGGGTGATTCATGGTTTTTAGGGGTGTGATTGTTTGCTGGGGGCTGGATTCGCTTGGGGGGTTTGTGAGGTAGGGAGCGGGTGGTCGGTTGTCGTTTAAGAGGTCAATATGGTTAGTGGACTGTGATAGAATGGCAGTGGGGGTGAGGGAGCAGTGCCTATGCCAATCGTTGGCAGTTTATCAAATCGTTTATCCACACTTGTCGTACGCTTTCCCTTATTGCAAAGAAAGTTGCCAAGATGTTTTTTTTACGTCTTGCGGATTTGCTGTTTGATACATTTGGTTGTGAGTTTTACTAGATGTTTCTGTTGCGGATCTTGCCTTTCGGAAACCAGCTTGATTTATGGGGATTAATTTGATGTTTGTTACAAAAATAAGGTAATCTTGTGGGTGTGTGTGTGTGTGTGTGTGTGGTGTGTGTTGTGTGTGTGTGGTTGTGTGTGTGTGTGGTGTGTGTGTGTGGTGTGTTTGAGGGTGAGTGAGTGAGTATGTGTGTGTATGTATGTATATTTGTGTGTGTGTGTGTGGTGTTTTTGGCGTGCATGTTTTTTTTTGTGTGTGGGTGGGGTGTGTGTGTGGTGGTGTGGTGTTGTGTGTGTGTGTGCGCTTGAGGCGTGTGTGTTTTTGTGTGTTCATTCGTTGTGTGTGCTTGTGTTGTGTGTGTGTGTGTGTGTGTAGAGTTGTGTATGTGTACATAATTTTTAGTATGCATGCTTGCGTGCCGACATGTGTGCATGTGCCCCAATACCATTCCCCACACACTGATGTCACCGTCAACGTCAGAGTTTTCTTACTTTGAAAGCAAGCCCGGTTCATGCTCCTCAATCATCCACATGCTTCATGGGAAACTGAAACAGGAAGGCGCGGAAACAGGCAGTCATCACCACCATGACAATTGATGCAATCACACAATGCCTACTAAAGTAGCGGCGATTGTTTTTGGTGAAGCATAATCTGTATACATACAGCATCTGACGGCCTGTCCAAATACCTGAGCAGGAAAAGGGTGAAAAAACCTCTAATGGAAGAGATGGAAAAAGCACATCAGAGAGGGAGGGAGGGATGGAGAGGGGAGAGGAGAACAAGGAAAGGGGGACAGTGGGAGGGTAGGTGAGAAAGCAGGGAAGAGGGGTTTAAGCATGAGTCATCTCTTGGCTGAGTGGGTTGGTGGTGAGGCGAGGGTGGGAACAAAAATACTTCCAAAAGACAGTGGGGGAAGAAACAGAAGAAGGGCGAAAAAGATAATATAAATCGCATTATGAAAGTTAGGAGAAAACTGACACGACCCAAGAGAGAGAAACCAGAAACAGAGAGAAAAGTGAGGGATGAAGAGAAATGAGAAAGAGGGATAGGAGAAAGAACAGAGTTAGGGGATAGATAAACTAAACCAGAACTACAGTAACACAAATATAAGAAAAGGATATACAACAATATAAAAAGTGGAGGGGGCACAGTATAAATGAAAAAACAAAAAAAAATATATGAAAATAATAGTGTCTTTAAAGTAAACATCATTAAAATAGTACCTTGTCTGATGGGTTTTGGACAAACAACCACACAAAACAACAACAAAAACATGAACCGTGCAATATATATATATATCTATAATTTTTTTAGTATTATTTATTTTTTTTTTAGTCATGACAAATCCTGTTGGAGTAGTTCGCGAAGTTTTTTCTGTAATTTTCTTTTTTCCTTCCTCGCCTTTTGTCCTCTTTCACTTCTTGTTTTTTTCTTTTTGGGGGTTTTTCCTTTTTTTCTCCCCCCCTCCCAAACCCCCTCCACACCACCCCACACTCAGAAAAATCAACCAACCAACACACCAACTCAACCCTGTTATCCCCCTCAACCCCAACACCCACACCCCACGACCCACCTCCCCCCTCCCTCCCCCCCCCCCACCCCCACCCCCACCCCCCCGCTCCCCACTACTAGTCTCTTCCCCCCTCACCCCCCCCATGTCCCCCCCCCCCACCCCCCCCCCACCCCCCCCTCCCCCCCCCCCCCCCCCCCCCCACCCCCCCCCGACCCCCCCCCCCCACCCCCCCCCCCCCACCCCCCCCCCCCCCCCCCCCCCCCCGACACAGCCCCCCCCCCCCCCCACCCCCACCCCCCCCCCCCCCACCCCCCCACCCCCCCCCCCCCCCCCCCCCCCCCCCCCCCCCCCCCCCACCCCCCCCGTGGCCGGGGGGCCCCACCCCCCCCCCCCCCCCACCCCACCCCACACACACCCAACAATCACCCAACACAAAGACCCACCCCCACAAACAGGTGCATGAGTTTGCCCGCTGTGTGTTGTATGCGTTTGTTTTGTTTTTTTCTCTCGAATCATTCATCGTATTATTTTTCGGCTTTTCAACAGAACTTTACTTCACTATATGCACATTGGACATAGGTGAACTCATATGACAAGTACACATGTATGCCTGCAGGCATGCAGCCATGTGTCCTGAACTGAGTATATTGCCGGTTGTTCCTGTCCAGGGTATCTCCTAAACTGGCCATTTCATTCATATTTAACTTTTCAAGTACTGAACAGAGAACCTTGCCCGGACTGCAGGCTTCACAGCGGTTTTTAATTAAAAACAAACCACCAACCACAGCCCCTCCACACAACCCAACTGTCCCGACAACACCACCGAAACGGTCATATCAGGGTGTGGGGTGGGGGGTGGAAAGAAGAGGGGTGCAATGAGGTGGGAAGGTAGTTGGTGTCACTGTGTTGCAAAGAGGAGGGGAAAGAAAAAAAATCGGTGGTGATCAACGAACAATCCAATGAAATGGAGATTCACTACACATTAAAAAAAAAGGAGAATGATAATGAATAGCTAAGAAAGATGGTAATAAAAATGAAAATGTTAAATGGTTGTTTAAATATTTTTGTTAAGTATAAAGATATCCGGATTAAGGTTCTAAAAAATAAAACCCCTCCCCAAATCAACACAGGGGACAATATTAGAACACCAAATAAAACATGAACACCCCCCCACACCCACCCCCCCCACACCCCCCAAAAACCCCCACAAAACAAACATCCAACCCCCCCCAATACAAAAAAAACAAACACACACAAAAAGAACACAACACTAATGAAAAGTTAGTGGGGAGGGTGTGAGGAGGGAGAAAGGGGCTCGAGAAAGGCGAAGTGACCGGTCCGCGGCGGGCTCTGTTCCTGCTTGACCCCCCACCGCACAGGTAACAACCCCCCCCCCCCCCACACCCCCCCCCACCCCCCCCCCCCCCCAAACAACACCCAGCAGACAACATGTGCACTCTACCCCCCCCACACCCTCCCCCCCCCCACATCCCCCAACAACATCTGGAAAAATTCATACACCTTCCTCTAATTGTTTAACAAAAATTTGCTGCATGACCCCCCCTGAAGCAGCACATTGACTCTCAATATCTCTTAAAATGCAAAACTAATGGACATCACCCTCATGCACATGCCTTTTGCACGTGCTAACACACACACACACACACACACAAACACACACACACACTACCACATACAACACTCTTGTTATGCGCTCACGCCGCACCACAAAAACACACACACCACAACACACACAAACACAACACACACACACACACACACAAGGTTCCTTTTGTAATACAAATTATTCAAGCTACAGTATACAGACCTTGCATGATAGGCCACTGAATCTGTTTGGAACAAAGACCACGACGTGGAGCACACCTTCAAGTGTCCTTGCTGTTGCCTTGTAGTTAACGAATATCTTAAAACTAAAACCTGAAATTAAACCCCACGCCAATAACAGATCTGCCATAGGATCTTTTACCGCTTTTAAAACGGCAGGATTTGTCTACAAATATTCTTGTTATGAACTAGTACAATGATTTCTTTTTCAAAGTTGGAATTAAAAAAACTCTGATGGGTGAATCATTTCTTTGTTGTGTTTTTATCTTATTTTCCTTCTTTTAAGTGAAATTCTGACAATTTCTTTCCCCCTTTTCTGTGCCACCACTGTTAAGAAATCGGCCATACCTACACACACTTTTACCCTGTCTGAATATTTCTTTCCTGAGTGCTCCACTCAGGGATGTTAAAACTGTTTTGATGCCTGTACATATCAAATATTTCTCATACTGGTCTTCTCTTTTTCATAGTCCTTTTGACCGTTTCTCACAAATCTTCCCAGTTTCTCCAAACCTCAAATACCTAACCACCTACACCCTCACACCTCCACTCCCCGCCCCCCACCCCCCCCCCCCCCCCCCCCCCCCCCCCCCCCCCCCCCCCCCCCCACACACACACACACAACACATTTCCTACTAACTGTGGCCTCCCAACTAACAAGATGTGTGTGTGTTGCCTCACAATGGTCAAAACAGAATCCGAGCCAGATCCGATGATAAAACAGACAGGTGGAACTAGTCAGCTGTCACAGTACAGGTTAGTGCAAAAACTAAAAAAAAAAATCTTAAATAAATGTCAGCGAACCGCCCAGAGAAACATGGACAAATGAGTCACAAGACTTGTGACTCGGTTTGTCCACGTTTCTCTGGGCGGTTTGCTGACATTATTTAAGATTTGATTTTTAGATTTCCGCCTGCAGTAGGATGTTTCCATCTTAATGGATACCACACAGAGTTCCAAGTCAAGTCACTCCATTGCCAATGCAAATATTCAAGATTGGCTTGGAGATTGTTACTGGAATTTCCCCATTAAATCAAGTTTACAGGCAGGTGTAACTGTGTAGACACCTGATCCAGAGGCTGAGGTAGGGTAACTAAATTCATTTGCATTCACAAACTAATAGACTGATCATGACAAAAACAAAATCCTAAAGGCAAAAACAAACAAACACCTCCACTAATGCAACATGACAACATCACGTGTGTAGCAGTCTTTTATCTTCACTCAGCACACAACCTACTGCCAATTAATTTTACATAAATGACTTGTGTTCAAAACTATAAAAACAAAGAAACAAACAAAACAAACAAAACCACCACCAGCAACAAATAAACAAACAAAAAATGCTGGCTACAATCCTGGTGCATGTTTACTACAATTTTTGGTAAAACCGTTTTAGTGAATTTTTCATGTCCGTAATTTGTGACGTCTGCAGAAGAAGACACATGTGTTGAAAACTGACTTTATCTGTTTTGGAATGAATAACTGTCACTTTGCATTTGGTTTTGTGTGTTTGCGTGTAGTTTGACAAGAGCCACAGAGGCAAGGAATGATGAAGAGATACACCTGCTGCTGGCTACTGTTTTCAGTCACATGACGATCAAAAGGGTCACCAATGAGCATATGAATCGTTGCATGGAGTTCAGACATGTATCTAACGTCTGCTGGGTTGTCTGCATCAGGCTGTGTCAAGAAATACACAGTGGCTCTTTCGACAATACACTGACAGGGGGAAAACACCACAAAAGATCTATGACCTAGTGCAGCAGACTCTGATCGGCTGTGATTCTGTTCAAGCAGAATTTCACATCTGTGATTCTGTTCAAGAAGAATTTCATATCTGTGATTCTGTTCAAGAAGAATTTCATTGGGTCAGGTGCCAGGTGTTCTTTTCAATTTCAGTGGGTTGGCTAAAGTCTGGAGCACGTTTTAAGAAAGTGTTTTGTGCATCATGACATACAGACTGTACACCATCTGGAGCTCTGAGTGAGATGTACAAAATAAAGTGCTGTCAGTGTGTATGTGTGTGTGTGCGTGCGTGCGTGAATGCGTGTGTGCGTGTGAGAGAGAGAGAGAGAGAGAGAGGGAGGGGGAGAGAGAGAAAGATCTATGTCATTTTCCACATTTCTAATGATATCTGCCTAAACGATTTACATCAAACCTTTTGAGTACATCGTGTGTATACATTTATGGACAAACACATACCATATACATGCAAACAGATATATCCTAAAGCACATACCATATACATGCAAAGAGATATATCCTAAAGCACATACCATATACATGCAAAGAGATACATCCTATATAGTTGTTATCTAAATCATCAGGTTTGTGATACGACTGAGTTCACCACTGCACGCAGTTTCTTACCTGTTAGGGCCGGGTTGTTGATGTCCCCATCAGGAAAATAGTAGACACTGAAGTCCTCAAAATAGATCTCCCCAGGTTCCAACAACAGCAGCGAAAATCTGTCAGTTCAATCACACCTTGGGTTTTACATTTGTTCACAAAACAGCCAATCTGTGTGAGTGTGTGTGTGTGTGTGTGTGTGTGTGTGTGTGTGTGTGTATGTATGTGTATGTGTGTGTGTGTGTGTGTGTGTGTGTGTATGTGTGTAAGTGTGTGTGTGTGTGTGTGTGTGTGTGTGTGTCTGTGTGTGTCAGTGTGTGTGTCTTCGTGTGCTGTGTGTGGGTCTATATGTGTGTGTGTATAAGTTTTGTGCGTTGAATGAGTGTGTGTGTGTGTTCATGCAGGCATGTGCTGTGCGCGCGCGTGCATGTGTGTGTGTGTGTGTGTGTGTGTGTGTGTGTGTGTGTGTGGTGTGTGTGTGTCTGTGTGTGTGTCTGTGTGTGTGTCTGTGTGCACATGCATGTGAGTGAGTGTGCGTGGGTTGTGTGTCATGTGTGTGTGGTGCATATGTGTGTGTTTTGTGTATTATGTGTGTGTGTGTGTGTGTGTGTGTGTGCGTGCGTGCGTGCGTGCGTGCGTGGTGAGTGTGTGTGTGTGTGTGTGTGTGTGTGTGTGTGTGTGTGTGTGTGTGTGTGCATGGCTGTCTAAGCTGTGTATTGTTGAGTTAAACAAGTGTACAGCTTCACACTGATCACAGGGGAAAAATCCCAACAAAATGAAATCCCACTGGAGGCATTTGGTGATACACTAAGTCCTAAACTTAAAAATTCAATACATCTCACTTCTCTCCACAGAAAGACCATACAACTGTGTGCAATCACAATCTGTCATCTTTTTTTCAAGCAACCTTGAGCAGGCACTGAACTCTACTTGCATGCTAACTTTACACCACACTTTTTCTTGGTCACTGCACATGAACAGAAACATTCAACAAGCATGGGTGTCCATGGTTGTGGAGTCTTTGTGTGCCAAAGCTACCTCAAGACACTGTGAAGTGTGGAAAGCCATTGTCTTTGAAATTTGGAACTGGAGGTAGAGAAAATACTCTTCAAAAAACAAAGAAACCTTGATGTACATAGTCTTGTATGTGTGTGTGTGTGTGTGTGTGTGTGTGGTGTGTGTGTGTGTGTGTGTGTGTGTGTGTGTGTGTGTGCATGTGTGCGCGTGTGTGCGTGCACGCGTGCGGTGTGTGCATGCATGTGTGTACAAAAGACTATGCAAGTGAGTATGATTTATTGGAATCTGTGTTTGTAATTGTTAGTCACTTAGTGTGCATATGTGAGGCTTTGGAAGTCCCGGTTTCTTGTGTGTGTGTGTGTGTGTGTGTGTGTGTGTGTGTGTGTGTGTGTGTGTGTGTGTGTGTGTGTGTGTCACTGTGTAGCTCTGTGTATACATATGTATATGTGTATGTGTGTGTATATGTTAAGTATCTGAGAGAGAGAGAGAGAGAGTATTCATATGAGAGAGAGAGAGAGAGACCCGACAGACAGATACACACACGAAGAATGAAGGTGTGTGTGTGTGTGTGTGTGTGTGTGTGTGTGTGTGTGTGTGTGTGTGTGTGTGTGTGTGTGTGTGTATGTGTGTGTGTGTGTGAGTGTGTGTGTGTGAGAGAGAGAGATGAGAGAGAGAGAGAGAGAGAGAGAGAGAGTGAGTGAGTGTGTGTGTGTGTGGTGTGTGTGTGTGTGTGTATGTGTGTGTGTGTGTGTGTGTTGTGTGTGTGCGTGTGTGTGTGTGTGTGTGTGTACCGTGTGTGAATGAGTCATTGGGTGTGGCATTGTCATTTTGTGTTGTGACAATATGTATTTTTATTATGCTCATAAAACAGACTGAGAAAGAGATCTCTACAATGGCAAATGTTATCTTATCGTATGCCTGAGAGTACAGCTAAAGATCATTAAGAATGAAATTAAAAACAATCAATAAAGACAGACAAAACAAACACAGCTATATCACAAAAAACATACCTGATAAGTGTAAAAATGATTCACCTCCACTTCAGTAATTAAATTTCATTGTTCAGTTTTTAACAAGATTCTTAAAACCCTTATTTCGTTTGGCCTGCTACTGATCCCGACTTGAAAAAATATGCAAACTCACACTTCCTCTTCACCTGGATATGTTTGTAGTTTGGATTTTTTCTTTCATTTCATTGTTTTAAAAGGTTACCTAGGACAGCTTTTTGTAGGACAAGCTTTGCACACACACACACACACCACACACACACACACACACACACACACACACACACACAAGGCTTGCATTTATTTTAAAACTGAATGGTTTTTCACTTCTGTCATCTGCAATCTCATTAACTGTCCACATACATACTGATACAGTGTTTTTCTTTTCTTACAAAAAAAGCAAACAAACAAAGCCTGCTGGAAAAGGCTACAAAAATTCAGGATCATTCTGCTGACCAGAATCAGTAAGACCACCCATCCCCTTTTCTTTACTTTTTTTTTTTTTTTTCTCCCATGAACTTCTTTGATGACCAACAAATGTAGTTAAGAATCGGCTCTACCTCTGAATTCGGTCTAAAAACATACACAGTTAGGACTTCACATCTCCTTATTTTCACAAAAAAAAGGGGGTGGAGGTGGGGGTGGGGGGAGAGTAAATTCCATCCCTGTTCAGACTTGGCCCTGTTTTCATCCCCCACTACCATTCACAGTTTGTTTAAAGAATAATAATGATAGTTTATTTTTACACAAAATGGAGCCAAGCAACTTGTTTTCATGTGAAGAATACAAATTTTCTGGAAAAAAAAAGTAAGTAAAACAGTATCATGCATCACAATCCAGAAACATTTTAATGATTTCTTGCGAGTACACTGCAGGAGAACAGAAGAAAAAAAAAATTTTGCTTCAACTCTTACACTCTTCACACCACTGAGAAGTTCATTTTTCAGTTATTATAATTGTGCAGACTAGGTACCTGATCAAAACAAAATAATGAAAATTAATGAACATCATTATGTGAAACTTTTTTTTTTGCTATATCCAAATTTACTCTCTCTCTCTCTCTCTCTCCTCTCTCTCTCTCTCTCTCTCTTCTTCTCTCTTCTTCCTTACAATGAGAGAAGAGATATCAGAAACATCTTTTTTAAAAATTATTATTATTCTTTGACCTTCTTTACTTCAGTTTTTAATAAATTATCCTCTCTTCTTTGGAGGAAACTGTGACTATATATAGGAACCTTTTCTTCAAATAATTAAATATACATAATATTTTCTAAAAAAAATGCATATTTGACTGCATATGAACCAAAACATATGTGTATAAACAAACAAAAAATCAGTAATAAACACATGAAATGGAAGACGACTCCAGTACAAAGAGGTGCATAAAATGGTAGTTCAAGCCTCATTACAAAACTCTTCGTACTTTGAAAAAAAAAATTGGAATATTTTATCAGAAACCCCCATAAACAGGTTACTTATATGTCTAAAGATAAGATTTTGTGTGATTTACGCTCAAGTAAGAAAATGTTTTCCATCAAAAATAAAAGTCTGCTTCTAACTTGGGCATATTTACTCCAAATGGTGTGGAGTATAAAATGTATAATATATTTCAGTTTGACACCATCAGACAGAAGAAAGCTGCATCAGTGTATGAAATTTAAAGAGGTTCAAAAATAAAGTGCTGTTTACAGCAGTTTAGACCTCCCCTTTGTCTTCACAAGGACAGCAGTACCAATTCACAATGTTGAATCTGTTAACCCTTCAGCAACTTTGAATTATTTGTAAACTTTCAATTTTTTTTTCTGATTTAAGTCTTCTGTCTTTGTCTCTCTCATCTGTGATATCATAAGTTTCAATTTGAGTTGACTGGACACTTCAGTCAATTCTCTGAAAAAAAAAAATCCAATCAAAAAGAAGAAACTCCTAACATGCAAATGTTCCCTGTTTCCCTGTCTTTCCAATGACCCCTAAACAGCAGAGATGTTACTGTGGACAGGACAGAAAGACCTGTATATAATGAACAACATGTATAGAAGCATAGGTCTGATACTGTCTGACGATGCGTTCTACCATTATGAACAGTATGGTTAATATCTGTATGCAGAGGAGAGAGCTTAAAATGTTCCCATTCATGGCAAAGCGTACAGGAAATGTAGATGAATTGAACAGTTCCGCACAGCATTGTCTAGTAACAAAATGACACCAAGACATTCACTACTTGATATTCAGCCGACTTAGTATGTGAATCCGTACCACTGGAAACTTAAAAAACCAAAAACGGAGTTGTT
>JADBJO010014905.1:30000-45799 GCA_016801955.1 Conus betulinus
TCAGTGTCATATGGAGAATCCTTCGCAACATTCTTGCACGCTAACAGACAACTGTTGAAAAAGCCTTCAAAGAAAGCAATTTCATTTCACAATTTTAATCAATATGATATGGAGAACTTACAGGTATTTACAGGTATATACCTACAATACGTAATTGTCTACACTAACAAAATCTTGGTCATAATGAATGCACCCAAGTTATTAGATATTCAACTTGTTTCACATAAAAGGCATACATATTTTGATAAGTCGAGAGAGAGAGAGAGAGAGAGAGAGAGAGAGAGAGAGAGAGAGAGAGAGAGAGAGAGGGAGATAGAAGAGAAGCAAGAAAGAAAGAAATGCAGGCAGACAGACACAGACAGACAGACACATAGACAATAAACCGACAGATGGAAAACAAAAAGGAGAATGTTCGAAGAAACAGTGATAAAAAAAAACCCACAAAAAACAGAGAAAATCTTAAAAGGGACGTATATTGCATGGGGAAAAAAAAAGGAACCCGGACAAGCCATCATCGTCAGAGCTGCGTTGGGTATTAAAAAAGTCGTTGATTTCATCCAGATTCTCTGACAACCATGTTGTAGGCAGTGAAGCAAACAGAGATAACCTTGCGTTAATGATTAATTGAGAGAGAGAGAGAGAGAGAGAGAGAGAGAGAGAGAGAGAGAGAGAGAGAGAATCAGTCAGAGAGAGAGAGAGAATAAGAGAGAATCAGTCAGAGAGAGAGAGAGAGAGAGAGAGACAGAGAGACAGACAGACAGACAGACAGACAGGACAGGCAGGCAGGCAGACAGACAGACAGACAGACAGACGAAAGTTTTATGGGCACGTTTTTTACATGCTCACAATGCAGCACGACCAGAAAAAAAAATCGACCAGCTTGATTATCTCCTTAAATAACATTACTGTCCATCTCCACATAGCACTCAGTCCCAATCCACTTCCTATTTCTTAACACCCCATTAGCTCTTCCAAATCCCTTTGCCCCTCCCTACTAATCTACCGTGAACCGATGGAGGCCTGTCGAAGTGTCGCCTTCAGCCCACGTTGTGATAGGCGTCCCAATGAAACGGTCCTTTCTTTTCCCGTCACAGGTACCGGAGTTTGTGGTTGGTAGATTTATACCTCTCCTCTTAGTTTCAGTCCAGTTGGTCTGATTACTGAAGGTTTTCTTTTTGATTTTACCATTGGGAGCGAGGAGGGAGAAAGAGGAGGATTAGGATATGGTGTGTGGAAATTGCAATACATGCATACATACATAAACTAGAATTGGAAAGCTACTGATTAACAGGAATTTTTTAAAATTATGTGTATATATGAGCGAGAGACACCACACACTCTCTCTCTGTCCTCTCTTTCTTTCTCTGTCTCTGTGTGTCTGTGTCTCTCTCTCTCTCTCTCTCACTCTCACACACACACACACACACACACACACACACACACACACACACACACACACACACATGTACGTACACAATTGATGGACAGAGAGAGAGAGAGAGAGAGAGAGAGAGAGAGAGAGAGAGATAGATTACTGATATAGAAGAACCTCTAATTCAAATCCTCTTTCTTTTTTCTCTTCCTTAATCATCTTCCCATACATTGACTCACAACTCAGCACCCCTCCCTGGGAATTGATGGATATTATTTTTCTCTTTAAACAACCTTCCCCTTTCCAATTACCTCACTCACCCTCCCAACATGTCTGCCCCTCCATACCAAACTGAGGTAAAATCCATGGAGGTCTCAGGGGTTTCGCCCTCGGTCAATACTGTGACTGAAGGACCACTGGAAAGGTCTTTGCAGTCCCGTTCTAAGAGGCAGGCCTTGATGAGGTAGAGAAACAGACTTGTCATCTTGATTTTGGTTGGCTAGAGGTGATTACTAAGAAATACGTCCCTCAAGGGAAGTTGGAGAGTATACAGCCATGTCAGAGTTGGAGGTGTTCTTGCGGAAAGTGTAACGAGTCACACGCGTGACTAGACTTTCTTTTCTTTTGAAAACTGAATGCACCAGAGAGAGAGAGAGAGAGAGAGAGAGAGAGAGAGAGAGAGTTTACGTTGAAATTTTGTTATGTGCACACACACTTTAAACAAGTCCTCTCTCTCTCTCTCTCTCTCTCTCTCTCTCTCTCTCTCTCTCTCTTCTAAAACCACGTTTTCACATACATCCACATAACGCAGAATCCCCATGCAGGGAAGCGGCAGACGTCCTTCTCCCCTTAACATCCCTCCCTCCCCTCTTTTTTGCTAACATCATTTCCCTCTCTTTCACCTTTCCCTGTCCATCATACCCTTTACGCTTCACAATTCCCCTGGCCCCTTCCCTTCCAATCAATCATATCCAGTTGAGGGCCTCACGCATTTCTGACTTCACCTCACACCATCATGAGAGGCCAACAGAAAGGGTGTGTTATTTTCTCGCCGAAGGCGGCGGAAATTGTGTGTGGTGAACAAACACCTTTCTCATTTATGTCCATCAAGTTAATCCGATTAGTGAAAATGACTCGAAAGTGGGACAAGGAGGAAGAAAAGGATGGCAAAAATTATAGTGAGGAGCTAAATGTAACAAAATGACAGGGAGTTATGGATTGGCATTATTATTTATCTGAAGTCTCTCGTTTTGTTAATAATTGTGATGGAACATCTAAAGGCAGGAGAGAGAGAGAGAGAGAGAGAGAGAGAGAGAGAGAGAGAGAGAGAGAGAGAGACAGACAGACAGACAGATAGATAGACAGAGACAGAGACAGACAGATAGACAGAGACAAAGAGACAAAGAGACAGAGAGACAGTGTGTGTGTGTGTGTGTGTGTGTGTGTGTGTGTGTGTGTGTGTGTGTGTACACACACGCTAGAGTTGACACGCAATTTCTGTGTTGGTTCATGAGACATGCATTAATACATGCGTCTGGAGAGAGAGAGAGAGAGAGAGAGAGAGAGAGAGAGAGAGAGAGAGAGAGAGTACACACACAAGAGCAGGCTCACGCAATTTCTTTGACTGCTTCAGGACACATGCCTTTAATACATACGTCTATTTCCTTTGTTAACTTAAATCTTCTTCTCTCTCTCATGCCTTTACCTGTGTCCCAGCTGGTCATAACTTCAGCCCCTTTCAAATCCTTGCTCCCCCCCCCCCCCCCCCCTCCCCCCACCTCCCCTACCAATCATTCTTAACCCAAGATGAGCTCCTGAGACTTTTCCCAATCAGCCACCATTCTGACTGGCAGCCCAACCAAAAGGTCGATTTTATCCCCCGCCAATGCAGCACAGCTGTTGTGTGATAAATAAACACTTCTCGTTTTGATCTCTATCGCCCTGATTACTGAAGATAGCAGCAAGAGGGGGGGAGATGGGAAGAAACGAGAACAACAGGAAGGAGACGGGGGGTGTGGTGGGTGGTGAAGCAGAATGGAGGGTATGGGAAGGCAGGGTATGGGTGATGTGTGTGGTGGGGCGATGTTGTTTGTGTGGGAGGGGTGGAGATCGAGAAAGCAGACACAGAGAGACTGGTGTGGAAGGCTGAATGATGCACAAAACAAAAAACAAAACAAAACAATATAAAAAAAAAAAGTGAGAGCCACAGGATCAGTGCAAACGTGTTTTTTTTTTTTTTTTTTTTTCAAAATTGCTCTTGGGTAATTATGCTAAACACTACAAATGGAAGAGAGAGAGAGAGAGGAGAGAGAGAGAGAGAGAGAGAGAGAGAGAGAGTAGTTTTCAGTTATTGAAAGTACAAGAACACTTAATTCAATTCCTCTCTCTCTCTCTCTCTCTCTGCTCTCTCTCTCTCTCTCTCTCTCTTTTCTTAACATGCTTTTCATACATTCTCCACGAGTCAACACCCCTTCCTGCCGGACTCTTAAGTTCTTTTACACCCCCCCTTCCCCCCACCCACCAAGGTTTACCAATCGTCCCACCCGCCCTATTTTTGCCTGCCCCATCCTACCAGTCTATGGGTAACTCAGCAGAGGTCTCGAGAGGTTCACTGTCAGCCATTATTGTGACTGATGACTCCGTGGAAGGGTTGTTTTTTTATTCCTGTGCTAGAAATGTGGAGTTTGATGTGGTCCATAAAGACTTCTCGTCTCCATTTCCATGCAGGAATTCGATTACTGATGATGATGGCCACAAGGGGAGGGAAGGGGAGGGGGTTATTCAACATTAGAAGAAAAAAAAAATGTGCCTTCTCGTAGAAAACTTCATTTCAGAAGAAAGAGATGAAGTTGTTTTGTGTGACGTTAACATTGTTTTTTATCACAACATTCTTTATGTGCAATGGTTGTATTGTCAAAACTTGGGTCCATTTGTGTGTGTGTGTGTGTGTGGTGTGCGTGTGTGCGAGTGTGTGTGTGGTGTGTTAGCGTGCGTGCGTGCGTGCGAGGGTGCGTGCGTGCGTGCGTGCGTGTGTGTGTGCGTACGTGCGTGCGTGCGTGTGGTGCGTGTGTGTGTGTGCGTGCGTGCGTGCGAGAGTGCGTGCGTGCGTGCGTGTGTGGTGGGTGTGGGTGTGGGTGTGTGAGTGTGAGAGAGAAAGAGAGGGAGGGAGAGAGAGAGGGTGGGGGGAGGAGTGATCTCCTGTGCCTCAAGTACTTCAGAACAACAGAGAGAACTCGGAACTCGGAAACTTTACTTTGTAAAGCCACCGGCCTGTATACAATCGATACCACTTCTCATGAGTTCATCAAAGCAAATAACATAAGCCAACACGCAAAAAATATAGTATAGCATCACACATCAAAATCAAAACAAAATCGGAGTTACTTGGCATGGTTANACTCGGAAACTTTAATTGTAAGGCCACCGGCCTGTATACAATGGATACACGTTATCATGAGTGAATCAAAGCAAATAACATAAGGACAACACGCAAAAATAAGTATAACATCCCACATCAAAATCAAACTAAAGTCAAGGGAGTTACATTGGCATGTGAAATTAAGCAGACAAAAACCTTAAGACAGCAATTCATTACAAGAGTGCAGCTTTACTTCTTATTTAAATGCGTATATCTAGTCTTAAATGCATAAAATATATACATTGCTAAATTTCTTAAGAGCATGACGTCTTCAGATTGTAACATTCGAGCTAAGCATTCTTCATTAATGAATGTATGTTGGTAAATACTTTGACAAATATTTTTCTCTTAGAAATGTATATGTTTGACATTCTAACAAAAAAAATGAAGTTCACTTTCTATCCTATTACAAAACGGGCATTTCTTTGATTTTTCATTATATCTGTTATTTATATTCAGATCACACATTCCAAGTCTTAATCTAGTTAAAGCATAACGAAATTTACTAATAGTGATAGCTGACAGGTAATTTTCTGATTGGAAGGATGATTTGAAAGACATATATGTGCTAAACCGTTCACTTTGAGAAAGTTTTGAATGCCAATCTTGCATGTAACAATCGATCATTCTCTGCTTTAATTCTTTAAGAAAAATAGTTTCATTCCCAACCCCTCCATTGATCCAAACATCTGAAAAACCAAAAGTATCAAGACATGTTTTAACAGATATAGACCAGTTATGACAATTAGAGTGACCATGGGTAAATTCGGGGATCTTATTCAAGATCATGAGATGTGCCTGTTTAGGAAATCTATGGATAGACATACTTTGGAGTTTAAACCAACATTTTATTGACTTTAGAGCAGTATCAATATACAAAGGGTATCGGCCTGTTTCTCCATATATCATTGTATTTGGACTTTTGCGACTAAACACCTAACAAGCGCTTACATGCAAACAAATGAACTGATTCAATCGACTGAAATTTAGTTAATCCCAGAGTTCCCCCTGCGTACAATAACATTGGTTTTATTTGTGAATCAAAAAGTTTGAAAAATATTGACAAATCCATGTTTCCTAAGCCCACACTATTTTGAAAATTTCTGCCACTTTACGTTTTGCTCGTCTAACGTATTCATCTAATGCAGTATCAAAAACCCATTCTAGAGCTGAGAGTGAAACCCAAGATATTTGTAGCTATTAACTACTTCCAACCCTTTAGTCAGTTTTAGACAAATGGCCCCCTTTTCTGAAAACAATAATTTTAGTTTTATCTAGATTCACTGTTAGATTTAAACTGTCAGATGCTTTCTGTATATTGTCTAACTGATTTTGGAGCCCACTGGGTGTAGTAGAGAAAACAAAACAATGTCATCAGCGAATAATAAAAGGAATATTTCCTGTAATCCAGGGAAAAACTGAAATCCATGTTAACGTTTTTTTGTTACATTTTCAGCTACCTCAGTAATCAATAAAGAAAACAATAAAGGGTGACATTAAACAGTCTTGTTTCAGTCCCGAGGGGCACACGAAGAAATCTGACACTTCTGGGCCCCAGCGAACACAACTCTGGACAGAACTATACATGCCTTTTAACGTTCTGATCATTTTTGATGAAGCTTGAACCTTTTGGAGTATTTTCCAAAGCATGTCTCTATCTACTGTGTCAAAGGCTTCTTGGTAGTCTATAAAAGCTACGTGACATTTTCTACTTTTGTGTCCATACAAATAAGATTTTATCATTGAAACGAGTGTAAATATATAGTCTACAGTAGGGTATTGTTGCGAAAGCCAGCCTGTTCTTCACTTATTTTGCCTTCTTTTTCTGTCCATTTATACAATCTCTCGTTTGAAAGTGGTGTAAAGACCTTACTAACTACACTAAGTAAAGAAATGCCTCTCTAATTTTCAGGATTAAGAGCATCGCCTTTCTTAAGTAGAGGAATAATAACTGATTTAGTGCATGATACAGGGAAATAACCATTCTGTATATTTAGTTAAATACTTTTGTCAGGAAGGGTGTTATAATGGGCTCGGCCATTTTCAAAATTTCAGTGCAGATATCATCTAATCCCGAAGCTTTATTTCAGTTCAGTTTCCTTATTGCCTGGTGCACTTCACTGTCTGTTATCTCATCATCTAAATCGGGGATATAATCGTTTTCTTCGTGCTGGTTTCTGTCCTGCTCTATGGCTGAGTCGGCACGTGTCAACTCGCGATCTCGGGGTGAAAAAATCGTTTCAAATTGTGCTTTCCACGTGCCAATTGAGAGATAGAGGGCCGAGCCATTGTTTTTCCTTTAATGCCATGTACAGTTGATCAAAAACTTGTTAGAATCGCCTTTATTTGAAATTAAAGTTTCAAATACATCTTTTCTGTAACTTACTCGCTTCTGCCTTAGAGTGTCTTGATAATCCGACCTGTTCCGTAAGTATGCACACTGATCTGTTGCGCGCTGAGTGCGTGTGCGCTGAGCAAGCGCTCTACCGGCCACCCTCTTCTTATGTAAACAAACCGAGTCAAACCATTTCTTAGCTTGCCGCGCGCGTGCTGAAGGCCAGATCGTCTGTGCATACATTGCCCAGCTTTTAAGAGAAGAGCGCGTGAATTTTCAACAGCCAAGTCAATATCACATTCAATAACATTCATACCGTCATTTAGAACCATTGTGGCTTCTTCTGATCTTAGGAAATGCAAATAGACATTAGCTCTGTTTCCATCCCACTTTATTTTTTGAAAAGGCTCTCGATTAATGCCTGCATCCAGTTTCTCATTATATAGATTCAGATATTATATATATTTAGATATCATATATATTAAGATATAGCACGACAGGCATATGCGGGGATTCCACCCAATTTTCGACGTTAAAATCGAATAACTTCTGACAGTAAATCCACAGAGCACAGAACAAAATCAATCACGCTATTTCTGCGTTCAGATAAAAAAGTAAAATGACCTTTTTTGTCTCCTTCACATAAACCATTTAAAGGCGTCAACCTAAACATAGAACATAAATCATTCAGGGCTTTTCCAAAACAGTTAACAACATTATCCATAGTATTTCTCACATAGCATTCCCCGCTTTCCCACACACTCTCCTCATCCATCCATTCAGTGGTCTCTAAACTCCAATCACCAATCCTGGCATTAAAAATCACCAGCGACTACAAGATAATTGTCTGCTCTTGTTTCATATCTCTCTCAAATAAATTGCTCTAAATTTTCGAGATTGTTTTTAAATTCCTTTTGTTTGTAGTATTCACTATTCACAGGATGATTGTAAATGCCAACAAACAGTACATCTTTGTCAAAAGTGAAGAGTTTTTTTTGTTGTTTTTTTTTTACACACTTTGACACAAAGTTAAACAGCCCAGTTTCTACAATCTGAATGCAGTGTTCTAGTGATTTCTTTACAAGTATCACAGTACCTCCTGATCTGCGGCCCATTTTTGACAACTTGACACCAGGGCTATGTACAACAATAAAGTCTTTGAAGTGAATAGAAAAATCAAAATCTGGAAATGTATAAGTGTCAAGAAGACACACAATATCAAAAGAAGTAATGCAATTAATAATGTCTGGATCAGTTAATTTAGAAATAAGCCCATCAACATTCCATGAAATGCAAGAAAGAGAATCGCGTTTTATTTTATCATCGTTACGTCTATGCGTGTGTGAGCATTGTGTGTAGAATGATGCTCGGCCTAATGTTCATTTCTTTCTGTTTCGCGAGGAAAGAAGAACGAGATGCACGTGTTTTACTGCCCCCATGTGCCCCGCAGGTTGGATTGCCGTTCATTCCCTTTCTGTCCTTTATCACTGGTGGGGGGTGGAGGGGAGGGGGGGGGGGGGTGGGGGAGAGATTGGGAGTGCGACGTGACGTTGGGGAAATCTCCTTTGTCAGTCGGTGACTGGGTCTTAGAAAGCGAGGTAGAAGGGGAAAAACCCCTCTGTTGACAGAAGGCGTGGCATTCGGAGGAGGTACCGGGGTGGGGGTATCTCCTTGGAAGGCAGCTATCTGGCGATCCCTAGTGGTGACAGGCCCGGGAGATGCCCCGAGTGGCGTGGCGTTCCGCCGGCTCAAGAGTTCGGTCCTTGGTGGGGGCTTCACGTTGAAGTTTCACATGTAGTTTCCCCCCCTTGAGGAAGTACCCAAATTTCCACTCCTGTTTCAGTTGTCTCAGCTGTCCTGATTGCCTATGGCTCAAATCCTGTGAAGACAGTCAGCTGATCTCATTTCATGTCTGCTCGCGCGTCCTTGTTTGTCATCAGACGCATGAGGTCCCCCGCCCCCCCCCCCCTCATCTTTGAAACTTGGCGATCACGGGGCGCGCTTGAGCACTGGCACCTCAGGGCTTTCCTAGACTGTGTGCACGTTCTATAACGTCATCTGGCCACCCTGGACTCGTTTGTAGAATGTTCGTAACGGCATGAGCACACGATTCTGGCCCCGCATCTTCCGACTCAGGGGTTCCGAAGAACTTCACGTTATTTCGCCCTGAGAAGCGTTCCAGAGTGTCGATTTCTTCTTGCAGACAAGCCACTGTCTCCCGTAGCTCCTCCTGTCCCCTCCTCACATGTTCGATATCTTCACTGTTTTGCCTCACTGCCTGCTTAGTCTCCTGTGTTTCTTGCACTAAAAGTGAGATAGTTTCTTCCATTGCCATCTGCCTGTTTTCAATTTTCTTCAGACTATCACTCACTGTCTGCAGAATCTCAGCGTACTGTCCTTCTGGCTTATTCTCTAAAATAGAAAATTTCTGCTGGATCAGGTCCATTTTCTCATCCATGGATTTTGGGCCAGGGTTCTGGTGCACGTCACTAGACAATAAGACCTTCCTAAGACCGAAACCAGGTAGTTGACGAGAGTGAGGACAGCGGTACAGTACCCAGGCAGATAAGCAGCTACGGACACTCCATGATTTGGTTTCTCCACACAGAGAAAAGAAAGCGAAGAAAAAGTTTCCACAACAAACAGCAGGTTGAAAGGGGAGGGTACCCGTTGGCTGATGCACAGCATTTGACACATTCTCGTGCAAAATGTACACAATTGCCGAGAAAAACAGCACACAGAGAAATGCAACTAAAACATCGATTGACGCGACGGATTTCACGTGGGAGAAAGATTTTGTTTCAGAAAATGACCTATAGTTTTTTGTTTTGAAGAACAGGTTCAGAGACCAAAATTTCCTATCCTAGCCCTATACAGTTCTAAAGAGATCATTTTTGCTTGACATTCATGATTGGAAAACACTGCACGAACTTACTTGTAGCACAAAGTAACACACGCGTCAGCCCCAAATAGGTAAACTTCAAAAAATTTTACACTGGTCATACACAATGTCCTAGGCAGTCGCCATCTTGAACGTGAGAGGAGAGAGAGAGAGAGAGAGAGAGAGAGAGAGAGAGAGAGAGAGAGAGAGAGAGAGAGAGAGAGAGAGAGAGAGAGAGTTATTCTATGCCTCGGAATGGCAAAAAAAAAAAAAAGGTCGATAGGGATTCTGTCCAAGAGAAAAAAAATGGCTGGATGGTGAAGAAGAGAACTGGCAAACTGTGCAGGAACAAACACGATGATGCCAGAGGGGAGAGGGAGTGACACTGGAATGGAAAGGAGAATTCTAAACAGAAAAAAAAAGAAGAATGAGGGGGAAACCTGTAAACAAGATAAACAGGACAAATGAGACAAACAGTGAAAAAAAAAATTCAAAGAGAAAGAGATAAAATAAGAGAGAGAGAGAGAGAGAGAGAGAGAGAGAGAGAGAGAGAGAGAGAGAGAGAGAGAGAGAGAGAGAGAGAGAGAGAGAGATGTCTGTCTGATTAAGTGAAAATACAAGACATGTTTGCCTTCCCCCTTTCATTTTGCCTTGGGTTATTAGGATTAAACATTTTTATCCCCGTATGCCCTAAGGGTAGTTTCCTCATCAACGGCATCTGTTCATAACAGCTTTCAATTCATGATAGCTCTCCCTCTTTAATAGTCCTCTCTCTCTCTCTCTCTCTCTCTCTCTCTCTCTCTCTCTCTCTCTCTCTCTCACACACTCACACACACACACACACACACACACACATGAGAGAGAGAGAGAGAGAGAGAGAGAGAGAGAGAGAGAGAGAGAGAGGGAGAGAGAGAGAGAGAGAGAGAGAGAGAGACAGACAGACAGACAGACAGACTGACAGAGAGACAAACAATGAAAATAGTGCACCTCTCTCTCTCTCTCTCTCTCTCTCTCTCTCTCTCTCTCTCCCCTTCCTTATCCCCCCCTCCCCCGCCTCCCTCCACGATCCCCTTTCCCATCCCCTCTATTACCCCTCTTGCTACTGCATTACACACGATTATGTGTGTGTGTGTGTGTGTGTGTGTGTGTGTGTGTGTGTGTGTGTGTGTGCTCGTGTGTGTTGTGTTTTGTTTAAATTTCCCCATCAGCTGCTTATAATCGTAAAGGGCTACGCCATTATCACTACATGTTCTGACCTCTGACACCCTGACCTCTGACGCAAAAAAGCAGCACTCGAGTGATTTCCCTTGCACTCAGTGCTAGCAAAACCCACGGTCACAGGAGTGGAAACACAAATCCGCAAAACAGCCAGAAACAACAGAGCTTGATGTGTGCTAAGCGTTCCCCTGAGCATCTCCGAACAGCCAGCGCTTGCTCCACTCATTTAGGGGGAAAAAAAAAAAAAAAAGCTAATATCAGACTACAAGGGAAACTGATGCTGAACCAAGTGTTTTTCCATCTCGTCTTTATTAAAAAAAGGCTTGTTTTTGTTTATATATATAATTGCGTAGATATTAATGTCCATGACGAGTGTGTCCGTGTGTGTGTGTGTGTGTGTGTGTGTGTGTGTGTGTGTGTGTGTGTGTGTGTGTGTAAGGGGGGGGGGGGGGTAGCGTGCGTGCGCGTGCATGCGTGTGTGTGTGTGTGCGTGCGTGTGTGTGTGTGTGTGTGTGTGTGTGTGTGTGTGTGTGTGTGTGTGTGTGTGTGTGTGTGTGTGAGAGAGAGAGAGAGAGAGAGAGAGAGAGAGAGGAGAGAGAGAGAGAGAAAAAGCCATAGAGACAGAGAGAGAGAGAGAGGAAGAGACAGCGACAGAAAGAGAGACAGAGAGAGAGGCAGAGAGGGAGAGACAGAGCGAGAGAGAGAGAGAGAGGGGGGATGGGGGTTGTGTGTGCGTGTGTGTGTGTGTGTGTGTGTGTGTGTGTGTGTGTGTGTGTGTGTGTGTGTGTGTGTGTGTATCCTTCTGTTTGTGGTTTCTCTCTGTCTGTCTGTCTGTCTGTCTGTCTGTCTGTCTGTCTCTCTCTCTCTCTCTCTCTCTCTCTCTCTCTCTCTCTCCTCTCTCTCTCTCTCTCTCTCTCTCTCGCATATGCTAGTATGCAGAAACCACCATCACTTACACTCTCCTACGTGCGTGGTAATGTAAAAGTTCTCTGAAATGATTATGCAAAAATTGTTGCTGCAGGAACACGCGGCAGGAAAATAGATTTGTCGATAAAGAGGAGACAGTTTAAAGAGCACAGTTATTTCGGCCCTTTAAGCTCTCAGGACTAGATCACATTTTTTTTTTTGAAGCGCAAATGATACGAGGAGGGACAGAAAGTTGAGACGAAAAAAAAAAAATGTAAGAAAGTTTAGCTCGATATGAGAGAACAAACGAACGTGAGAAATTGACGAATGAAGAAGAAGTGGAGAAAGGGGACATGTAGGTGATTAAACACACATACAAATGAATAAATAAATAAATCAATTTTTAAAAAAATAAGAAGAGCAAGAGAGCCAGTTTCCTTTTTGCGCCCACAAAGTCACGTTAAGTCCTAATTGAGGAGATCAGTAAACGCTCGTTTTTCGTTTTCATTATCTTGCACGTTGTTTTGTCTTGCCTGAAAAAAAGACCAGAGAGGTCGAAACGCGTCGTGTTCTTTTGTGATGCAAATTCGTCTCTTTCGTTGAGTGGTACAGTGAATTGTATTCGAAGTGTGTTTCAATGTCCGCCCGCAGTCCCCTTACTTTGAAATTCACACTCTCCCTATTTATAGTGGGGTGTACTTGCGTGATTTATTGAAATGATTCCAAATTCCACAGAGATTGAAGGACTTGCACCATGTAAGTCATTTTCGAACGCCATTCATATATTTCATTAACCTTTAAAGTCTTACAGATCACGTTTTCTGTTTTGCTAATGAAATATTTGTCATAAACAGGAACAGCAAACTAAGCAACCGCAAAATAGAATCATAACCATCATCTGTCTCCATAGGCATTATTATTATCGTCATCATCATCATCATCATCATCATCATCATCATCATCATCAGTAGGAACAACAACAATATCCCTGACAACTGGAGGTAGGAAACATAAAAACAACACTGACAGAAATGGAATAAAATCAAACACCATGGCCCCTAGTGAAGAACAACAACAAAAACTGTCAAGAGAGGATAAAACCACGTAAAAGAAAAAAAAAATCCTGAATAGACAACAAAGAGAGAGAGAGAGAGAGAGAGAGAGAGAGAGAGAGGAGAGAGAGAGAGAGAGAGAGAGAGAGAGAGAGAGAGAGAGAGAGAGAGAGAGGGAAACCAAGAGAGAGAGAGAGAGAGAGAGAGAGAGGGCAGAGATAGAGACAGACAGAGAGAGTGATGGAGACAGACAAAGAGACAGAGACAGATAGACAGAAAGAAGAAGAAGAAGAAGAAAGAAGAAGAAGAAGAAGAAGAAGAAGAAGAAGAAGAAGAAGAAGAGAAAAGGTTAAAAATGAACGATAACAGAAGTTGATTTGAACTGAAACGGCAAGTCTGACGTTAAGAGAGGTTGTCAAAGTGAAACCGAATCCCCCAGCCTCCAGCCTGAAGGCGTTTCCTCCCATTCAGGAAATTCAAATGTTGCACGCAGCTTGGCAACAAATGTCAACCCGGCGCATTTCTGTTTATTTAAACAACACGTCTTTGGGGGCTAAAATTAAAGGGTTTGGGAGAAAAACAAACAAACGAACAAACAAAAACAAATGTTCAAGCCTAAAGTGTGTGTGTGTGTGTGTGTGTGTGTGTGTGTGTGTGTGTGTGTGTGTGTGTGTGTGTGTGTGCGAGCGAGCACGCGTGTGTGTATGTGTGTGTGTGTGTGTGTGCGTGTGTGTGTGTGTGTGTGTGTGTGTGTGTGTGTGTGTGTGTGTGTGTGTGTGTGTGTGTGTGTGTGTGTAATGTAATGTAAAAGGATATTTATGGGGTGCTTTACCCTCGTGAGAGCCCAAAGCGTATATCTAAAAAAAAAAAATAATAAAATTATCATTCTAATTCACACACACACACACACACACACACACACACACACCACACACACACACACACACACACACACACACACACACCGCCGAAAAAAAAAAATCATACAGACAGACAGAGAGACGAGCGCGTTCAACATCATCAGCAAACACGTGCACAGTGCTAAGTGAATATTATTAATCAGTCCGAGGGATATAAGATGTGTCTTTAGCGAGGTTTTAAAAGTCTCTAAAGAGTCCGTGTTACGCAGGGAAGAAGGGAAACTATTCCACAGAGCAGATGCCTGGTAAGAGAAAGATCGTTGGCCTGAAGTGTTCAGGCGAGCGGAGGGAAGCCGAAGCAGACGAGAATCGGTGGATGAGCGTAAGTTGCGAGACGGAACATAGAGATGGATTTCGAAATATTAAACAAACTAGATGCATTTTTGAGAACGCCTTCAATACAATTTTTCAGAAATCACTGGTAAGATAGGTCTTAACCTCTGACATTCAAAAATGTGTGTTGCTAGAAATTTGTTCACCACATAAAACATCTAACATTTTTGCTGTATTTTGTGATGAACGCATTAAGTTTTATCCTGTAAGATAGCGAACTAATCTGTCTGTATTTGATTACGCCAGTATGATTCAAATATAATTTGTTATCCAAACCACGAGAATCAATATACATATTCTTGGAGAGTCTATCTTTTCTCTGGGTATAGCCTTTAATTCTAACTCCATCCATACTGCTTGTTCCAGCAAGTGATAACCCTCCTGAATGGAAAAGGAACATGAATTTCAGTGGATTCTGTGCCTTGCCTTGCGCCCTTTTTGCCACTTTGTCAGCCCACTCATTTGAAGAAGAAAATCCAAGATGTGAAGGAACCCAGCAGAAGGAAACGTTGGTCCCTTTTAAAGTTAAGATATGAATTAATTGACTGATTTCTAACATAATTTTGGTCTTTTTCTTGAAATCTGATGATCTTAAAGCATAGAGTACCGACTGAGAATCTACACAAAATAAGATTTGAAAAAAACTGTAATGGAAAATCAACTATGTATTGAGAGCCATAAGAATAGCAATAAGTTCAGCAGTAAAGATGGATCGATTTTTGCCAATGTAGTATGACTTTTCCTTTTTTACGCTGGTATTACAAAAGCTGAACCTGCCCGGTGATCTTCTAGGAGTGAACCATCTGTATATATCTTTAAATGATTTGGATAAGTGTTCTGTATATGTAATTGGACTTCAGTTTTCATAATGTTTGGATTCTCATTTTTCTTCGTGTCAGTATAATTAATATCAAACTGCGCTTTATTCATCTCCCAAGCAGGACAAGGGGAGAGGCCGCTTGATTTGTGTCAATATTACTTGGATTTATATCAGACCTTTTGAGTAGATCTGATACGTAAGTGGCAATTGGTTTCAATGATGATATCTGCTTAGCTCGTTTAGGAAAAGAATTTTCAGATGTAATTTTCAGTTCCTCAGATGCAAAGTTGTTACTTGTCGAACTTCTAAGAACGTATTTAGCGCACGCAAGACTTCGGTATTCGTCCAAAGGCAATTCTCCAATTTCTTTATAAGTTCCAAGCGTTGATGCGTGAAAAGGCACACCAAGAGCAAGCTATAACCCTTGCAATCTATGCTTTGAAGTTTCTTAAGTAAATAATTAGGGGCGCTAAAAAATACCTCTTTGTCCATAGGACAATTTTGATCTAATCAGCGACGTAGAGAGATGCTTCAAAACTTTGCA
>JADBJO010014906.1:0-2500 GCA_016801955.1 Conus betulinus
AGCCCCTGACCCTGTCTTCTGGGTGCGTGCGTCAGACTCCCGAGAAAAACGGACATGTACAGTTTTCCTCTATAGTCACCCTGACGCTGACATGGTTTCCAGAGAAAACGGACATGTACAGTTTCCTCTATAGCACCCTGACGCTGACATGGTTCCAGAGGAAACGGACATGTACAGTTCCTCTATAGCACCCTGACGCTGACATGGTTCCAGACATAGGATTGAAGTAGTGTTCTGACACTGGCTGTTGACTAGTGGTTGAGGGTTGTTGTTGTTGTTGTTGTTGTTGTTGTTGTGTTGTTGTTGTTGTGTTTTTGTCTTCAACTAACTCTGTCCTTCCTGTCTACTCTGCTCCTCTGTCTCCTCTCTCTTCTCTCTCTTCTCTCTCTCTCCTCTCTCTCTCTATTCTGTTCTCGTCTCTCTCTCATTCTGTGTCTGTCTCTCTCTCTCTCTCTCTCTCACTCGCTCTCTTATCTCTCTCGCTCTCTCTCCCTCGCTCCGTCTCTCATCTCCCTCTCTCTCTCTCTCCCCTCTCCTCTCTCTCTCTCTCTCTCTCCTGAACTCATGATGGAAGCAAAATAAACGAATTCTATCAATTATCGCAGAGTTTGTGTTTCCACATTCTCAGCAACACAATCTCCAGATCCGCCCCCCTCGTCAACTATGCGGAAGGCGCTAGTTCCGCACTGGAACATGATATTGAAAAAAAGCAAACGAACTATCAGCTGCCGGTGCACAGAGTTTGTGTTGACATTTCCGACGCGGAACATCAGGCGCGCTCACACATGCGGAAAAGGCCACACACACACCGCACACACCCAGACACATATTCACAAAAAGTCTAGAACGAACAGCAAGTTGCCGGTGCACACGAAACACAGATGGCCGTGACGTCATTTTCTTCGGAGGACTACCTGCTCTTATTGTTTACTTTTTGCTTTTGTGCCAGAAGCAGATTTAATATTCCACATATTATTCTTCATTTAAGCCGTGTATTATTATTCCGTGAACCAGCATCCTTCGGAAACCGTCAAATACTGTGTTTGTCCAAAGTCGTCAAGGAACTTTTTTTTCTCATCGCATCTCCAAGATGTTATTATTCATATGCGATGACGAAACTAAAAGACAGTTACTGAAGTGGAAACGAGTCAAGAGAGGACACATCGCCAACAGCAGAGAGCCGTTTTGAGAAGAGACATCCCTTCTTGCCCATACAGCAAGCCTGGAACGAATGAAATTCATTATATAGACACTCTCTTGAGGTCTGATGTGCAGTTGACGACACCAAGACTTCGCTAGATCCTGCCAACAGTACATAACAAGGCTTCGTCAGCCGGACTTACAGCGATCTAATCATCCACTGCCGTCAACGGTTTTTCGTCCCTCTGTGACCCGCCTTCGTTTTAGGTGCCACCGCGGACCATCGCCCTACCAGCGCGTCCACCTGAGAGAGCTCCGGTCAGACTGGATAGACCCCAGCACTGCATCATTGCGGCACCGGCCTCTGGAACGACGACCTTGCAGTACTGACCGGGAGACGAGCTGGTGACACTGGCGTTGCGAGAGCCTCTGGCGCTCGTCGCATCTTCTATTTTTGAGTGAGTGTGGTTACACTCCGACATTGTGTTATGCTATTAGATTAAAAATATGAAAGAGATGATCCCTGACTGAATAACTTATTGAGTTTATGTATAGTTTGATATGCGAGGATTCTCGCACTGTTTATCAGGGTCCTTGCTCGTAATATGTTTAGTTAACACATTGGTTGAGTCTGTACTTACTACAATCGTTTCAGGCGTGCTTTGCAAATAATATGTTAATTGAATTTTTCAGATGGGATGCTGTGCGCCTGAGGTTGATCGGGTGACATCGATCACTTAATGTTACATCCCATCTACATCTTTACTGTGTCATTGTGCCAGCAGTAGACATTGCAAACATGACATCACACACTAGATTGTATTCATCGGTATTGTCATGTTTGTCTTAGATCATGTCATACAATTTACATAACTACAATAGATCTGCCGGGCACTGTATAACATCGATGAAGAAATACTCCAATATAAGGCTCTTGTGCAGTTTACGCATTGTGGGCCGATCGATCAGATCCACGCTACGCTGCTGTACTTCATGAAGAGGACCCGGACCTGAAGAACGAGAGGAGCAAATAACTTCACTAGTCGTGACGTGGATTGTCTACTATTCCTGGACATTAACATCATAGTGCCCGTGTCGGGATAAGAAAAAAACTTTTCTTCAAATTTCATTTATTTTATTCACTTATTTTCTTTTTATCAAACACAAAAAAGGTCATCCACCATACATCCCCACACATACATTCGTTAATTAATAAATTGTGAACTGTTTTATTTTGGTCTCTGTCGTGAAGAGTGGGGACGATCGGCTGGACGTGAAGTTGTCGAGCGACAGGCGATCTGAACAGCCGTCACACCATTCGGCGTGACACTGTCTGTCTGTCTGTCTGTCTCTCTGTCTC
>JADBJO010014906.1:7500-16655 GCA_016801955.1 Conus betulinus
AGACACAGAGGCTTTATTTGAGAAAGGTGTTTAAAAAAAGGGGGGGATCATGGCCGGTGGGTAGCCTTGGCGGTAACTAACCCCTCTCTCTTTCCAAAGTTTGCCTCATTTTCCGCCCTCAGTCACTCCATTTTGAAACTGAAAGAGAGGGGAGAAAAGATGATCAAGGCAGCAATACACATTGTCGCAAAGTGTTTTTTCTCATAGTGTCTCTTTGTTCGTTATGTTTTCTCATCTGAACATTGAACAGATTTAGAGTCAGTACCAGGAGTATTACGATACTTGCAACATAGTGTGATGTTTTTGTACAAAATTCCAAATTATTTTAACTCATTTGACTTTAGCGCCCGCGAACATATTTCATCTTGTGCACTGTGTTCACTTGCACGAGCACGATGCAGTGAAAGCTAACCCCTTTTCTCTGGAAAATGTCTTGGAATATTTCCTGTCTGAATCTTTTCCCGACACAATTGCTGTATGTTGTTTCAAATACTGGTATGGAGGATGTTTGTTTTGCCCACATGGGTGTCTCACACCACGACTGAAGCAGCAAGTCAACAACTACCTATCAACCGGTCATTTAAAAGAGTCAGAAACATTCAATACTCAGCCACTAAGCCCACCCACAGAACACCCATGTCTCTCTCCACTCGGCCAGACAACCTTGACCCACCCGCCGGTCAGACCTGATACATGACCCCTGAACCCTCAACCCCACCTCTTCGGTCAGGTGGAGTTCGTCTTCCGGGACGAGCTGTCCAAGTCCAACCAGGACCACTTCCCGGGGGTCTTCGGGCCGGAGAACTCGGATGGCATCAAGAACATCCGCGAGGACTACACCAACGCCGTGCAGCGGTACAGGGGGGGGGGGGGGGGGGCAAGCCCAAGAGCCGCCACTTCTACACCACCAAGGAGGGCTTCCTGAAGGTTCTGCGTTCAAGGACACTGCCGTCCGCCGTGCAGCTACTGGTCGACAGCGGGCGCTGCGTGGACAAGTTCTGCGTGGAGAGCAACAAGGGCGGCCCCTTCTGGCCCGTGGAGAGTGTGCCGCTCTTCCCCACGCCCAAGTTCAGGTGGTGGGGTACCGTGGATCGGGAACCCCCGTACGCCCAGCTGCTACGTGAGTAGTTCTTGTGTGGTTAGGGGTTCGAGTCTATGGTGCTGGTGGTTCTGAGGGTGTGTTTGTAGGTGGTGGTGGTGGTGGTGGTGGTTGATGGCGATGTGGATGACGATGATAATACTACAGCTGCTGCTACAGGGGGTCCTGGCTAAGGCAGTCGTGGTTTGGTTGATGTTGATGGCTTCGGTGAGGGTGTCGGGGGTGTTCGTGCTGCTGGTGATAACAGTGGAGGTTATGGTGATAGAGATGGGTGATAACAGTGGAGGTTATGGTGATAACAGTGGAGGTTATGGTGATAGACAGTGGTGATAACAGTGATAGGTGGTGTGATAACATGGTGATAACAGTGGAGGTTGTGGTGATAACAGTGGAGGTTATGGTGATGATGGTGTTATAACAGTGGAGGTTATGGTGATAACAGTGGAGGTTATGGTGATAACAGTGGTGGTTATGGTGAACAGTGGAGGTTATGGTGATGTAACAGTGGAGGTTGTGGTGATAACAGTGGAGATGATGATGATATGATGATGGTGATAATAGTGGGGTTATGAGGATGACAGTGGATGATGATGGTGATGACTGTTGGAGGTTGATGATGATGATGATGATGATGATGATGGATGATGCGAGGATGATATGATGATGTTGTGATGATGATGATGATGATGATGATATGATGGTGATGACTCGTGTCGAGGTGATGAAGATGATCGTGATGATGATGGCTATGTCGACGGTGTTGAAGATGACATGGTGATGATGGAGAGGTGACGATGAGTGACAGTGTTGTTGTGGTGATGGTGATGGTTATGATGATAGAGACGGTTTAAGTCGTGTGAGGGGGATGGATATAGATACTCATAATGGTGGTGGCTATGGCGACGATGTTGAAGATGACAATAGCCTTGTTGGTGATGCGGTAGAGCTGGCGATGATGAGGTGTGTGTGGTGATGATGGGGTTGTTGTGTGTGCTGGTGATGATGGGTGGGGTTGTGTGTTTGTGCTGGTGATGATGGGGTTGTGATGTGTGTGCTGGTGATGATGGGGTTGTGGTGTGTGTGCTGGTGGTGATGATGGGGTTTTGGTTTTGTGCTGGTGATGATGGGGTTGTGGCGTTTGTGCTGGTGATGATGGGGTTGTGGTGTTTGTGCTGGTGATGATGGGGTTGTGGTGTGTGTGCTGGTGATGATGGGGTTGTGGTGTTTGTGCTGGTGATGATGGGGTTGTGGTGTTTGTGCTGGTGATGATGGGGTTGTGGTGTTGTGCTGGTGATGATGGGGTTGTGGTGTTTGTGCTGGTGATGATGGTGTTGTGGTGGTGATGATGGGGTTTGTGCTGGTGATGATGGGGTTGTGGTGTTTGTGTTGGTGATGATGGGGTGTGTGTGTTTGTGCTGGTGATGATGGGGTTGTGGTGTTTGTGCTGGTGATGATGGGGTTTGTGGTGTTTGTGCTGGTGATGATGGGGGTTGTGGTGTTTGTGCTGGTGATGATCGGTGTGTAGAATTTATTGTCCCAGGTGTCATCATAACAGTTTCGTGTTTACACGTTTTCCCTGGTGATGATGGGGTTTGTGGTGTCTACCCTGGTCCCCTTCACATTTTGTGTGTTTGTGCTGGTGATGATTGGGTTGTTTTTTTTTTCGTCCGGTAACTGGTCATTTTCTTTTTCTAGTTTCTGCTAATGATAATGTCATGTTCATGATGTCGTAGTTGGGTTTTTTCTTTCGGCCGACTATTCCCCCATTTTGTCCTTGTCCACCTCCATCCTTTCATCTTTCCTCGTGTTTTCTATTTTTGGTGTTTGATTGGTGATTCACCTCTTTTTCCGTTATCATCTGTTGTGATTTTTTCTGGTTTTGTGCCCTGACTGCCTAGTTTGTGTTGCGAGAAATTGTGATGTCAGGCAGCCAACATACAACACACATGATGTGGTGATAATGTCTTGGTGTTCATGTGATAGCACAGGGTTGTGGTGTTTGTTGTGATGTCAGGCAGCCAACATACAACACACATGATGTGGTGATAATGTCTTCGTTCATGTGATAGCAACAGCAATTGTGTTTGTGCAAACATACAACACACATGATGTGGTGATAATGTCTTCGTGCTGGTGATAGCAACAGCAATTGTGATGTTTTGCCAACATACAACACATGATGTTGTGGTGATAATGTCTTCATTCATGTGATAGTGACAGGTGTTGTGATGTCAGGCAGCAAACATTACAACACACATGATGTGGTGATAATGTGTTTCGTTCATGATGATGGGCAAACAGTGTTGTGATGTCAGGCAGGGGTTACAACACACATGATGCTGGTGATAATGTCTTCGTTCATGTGATAGCTGGTGCAATTGTGATGTCAGGCAGCAAACATACAACACACATGATTGTGTGGTGATAATGTCTTCGTTCATGTGATAGCAACAGCAATTGTGGTGTCAGGGCCCAACATACAACACACATGATGTGGGTGATAATGTCTTCGTTCATGTGATAGCAACAGCAATTTTGTGATGTCAGGCAGCCAACATACAACACACATGATGTGGTGATAATGTCTTCGTTAGTTTGTGATAATGACATCAATTGTGATGTCAGGTAGCCAACTCTTTCGGCCATGATATGGTGATAATGTCTTCGTTCATGTGATAGCCACCTCCATCCTTTCATCTTTCCTCGAGTTTTCTATTTTTCTTCTGATTGTTAATGTCTTTTTCATGTGTTATAGCAACAGCAATTGTGATGTTCTCAAACATACTCGTGCCCCTGACTGCCTTCGTTTGTGTGTTGCGAGAACAATTGTGATGTCAGGCAGCAAACATATATACACATGATGTGGTGATAATGTCTTCGTTCATGTGATAGCAACAGCAATTGTGATGTCAGGCAGCAAACATACAACACACATGATGTGGTGATAATGTCTTCGTTCATGTGATAGCAACAGCAACGCTGGAAATGTCTCAGCTGTACTACTTTCTTGTTCTGTATGTGTCACATGTGTGTGTAACCATTGCGAGGTACGAGCGCGCGCATATACACGTACGAACGCATACTACCATGACACCTATGACCTCATGCTTGCATATACGCCCACATGCATGAATGTTCACACTGTTTTGTCTGTGTTTGTGTGTTTGTGTGTGTGTGTGTGTGTGTGTGTGTGTGTGTGTGTGTGTGTGTGTGTGTGTGTGTGTGTGTGTGCGCGCGCACGTTTCTTTTGTTGTGTGTGTGTGTGTGTGTGTGTGTGTGTGTGTGTGTGTGTGTGTGTGTGTGTTTGCGAGTCCGTGCACTCGCATCTGTCTGTATATGTGCATTTGTGCATACGTGTGTATGTGTGTGTGTGTGTGTGTGTGTGTGTGTGTGTGTGTGTGTGTGTGTGTGTGTGTGTGTGTGTGTGTGTGTGTGTGTGTGTGTGTGTGTGTGTGTGTGTGTGTGTGTGTGTGTGTGTGTGTGTGTGTGTGTGGGATGTGTGTATGTGTACGTGTGTTCACATGCGTTTGTGTTTGTGTATGCGTGTGTGTATCTACATCAGTAGATTACAGGGGAGGTAGGAATAACACTGCTAGAGTGTCAGTTGCACAAAGCGGGTTTCTGTCCCTTTGCATAAAACACTCGCGCACACGCACGCAAGCGCGCGCGCGTGCACACACAAGCGCCTGCAAACACACATTTATGCACACATGAAAGTAGGCGTGCGCACTCACGAGCACACAGACATTCCCTAGCTCTCACACGCTCGCGCACTCTCTGTGTTCACCGTCATTCTATACTGACCACCTTAGATCACCGTCATTCTATACTGACCACCTTAGATCACCGTCATTCTATACTGACCACCTTAGATCACCGTCATTCTATACTGACCACCTTAGATCACCGTCATTCTATACTGACCACCTTAGATCACCGTCATTCTATACTGACCACCTAGATCACCGTCATTCTATACTGACCACCTTAGATCACCGTCATTCTATACTGACCACCTTAGATCACCGTCATTCTTACTGACCACCTTAGATCCATTCTTCGCTGTCCCCGTTACCACTATCTCTCGTCGTCGCCGTCGTCGTCTTCTCTGTCTGTCTGTCTGTCTGTCTGTCTGTCTGTCTGTCTGTCTGTCTGTCTGTCTCTCTCTCTCTCTCTCTCTCTCTCTCTCTCTCTCTCTCTCTCTCTCTGTGTAAAAAAGGATCAGCTTCCCCATTCTACCCCAATAAAAATAAAATCATCCGTTTTCATATTCGTATTCGTATCCGTCCCCCCCCCCCCCCCCCCCCCTCTCTCTCTCTCTCTCTCTCTCTCTCTTCTCTCCGGCTCCCCCTCTCTCTGTCTCTATGTATTTCTCTCTCTCTCTCTGTCTGTCTGTCAGTCGGTCACTCTGTCTGTCTTTGTCAGTCTACCTGTCTGCCTGTCTGTCTGTCTGTCTGTCTGTCTGTCTCTCTCTCTCTCTCTCTCTCTCTCTCTCTCTCTCTCTCTCTCTCTCTCTCTCTCTCTCTCTCTCTCTCTCCCTATCTCCCTCTCTCTGTCTGTGTGTGTGTGTGTGTGTGTGTGTGTGTGTGTGTGTGTGTGTGTGAGAGAGAGAGAGAGAGAGAGAGAGAGAGAGAGAGAGAGAGAGAGTAATTTGTATCATATTGAAAGAGGTATTATTCATTACTATTTACATTATCACACTTTGAATTTATGTTACGTAACCTCAAGCACCCTCGCCTGCTAAAGTTATTCGAACTGTACACCTCTCTCTGAAATCAGATGGTTACAACATAGTTTTTTGCTTGAGTCCCCAGTCATGTAGGCATTCAAGGCAACGAAATGGTTGATCAACTTGCCAAGAGTGCCACAAAGAAAAAGTTGAGCAGGCTGTCTATCCCTCACACTGATCTGAAACCCAAAGCCCAGACTTACGTCAGAGACCTCTGGCAAGAGGAATGGGACTCGCAGATGGATAACAAACTGTTTGAAATCTGTCCAAACCTAAAAGCGTTTTCACCATGTTCCTGAGGTGGCCGTAAAGAAGAAAAAGTTTTATGCCGTTTGCATACAAGCCACTCGTTTTGCACCCATTCTTATCTTTTAACAGGTGAAGAAGCTCCATGGTGCATTCCATCTCATGTACTACTCACAGTGAAACATATCCTTTTAGAGTGTTTGGACTTGCATGATGTGAGATATAAACACTTTCTAGCAGACTCCATGAAAACCTTGTTCAGAGATGTTCCACCTGATGTGATCTTTGAATTTCTTAGAGAGATTACATTTTTCAAATGATCTAAGATTTTACGAAGGAGAGATCTTTAATAAAATTTCCTGTTTTCTTGGAAGATATGTTTTAAAGAGTTTGTGTAATGAGGTTTTTTTTTGTTTTAATGACTTGAGAGTTATTTTTTAACGTGGTAACAGCCCTGATGTGGCCCTTTGCGATCGGCGGGGCTATAAGCAACATTCCATTACAATTATTATAGACAGAGTTTCTTTTGTTTGTTACACACTTACAGACATAATTGTTTAAACCTTCAGTGTTAGGATTCAGATAGAATTGAAATATAGGTGATATAAAGAAAAGCATGCTGCTTTGATAGAAACTTTTTTTTTTTTTTTTTTTTTTTTTGCTATCCCAACTTCTGGGCCACCTCAGAGGCAGTGCACCCACGCCGCTCATTCCGACACCCCCTCCACAGCCACAGCCCGGTCGGCCCCGCCACAGCCCCGGCACCGGCAATCCACAGGGAGCAGTCAATGTCAAGTCGTCAAGAGGCAACCCACCGGAGTAGACACTGCACTGCTGCCGAGTCACTTCAGTGGTGTTCAGTGGCGCCTGTTCTGATCTAACATACACAGGACACCACCTACTAAGCCCCCTACTGACGACAATAATTGCTTAGTCGCGGAGCCGGCGTGAGTGTCGTTGGGCGGGCGTGGTGGCGCCCTCCGGAGTGAGCTGTCCCTCCGGGAGGGCGCCACCACGCCCGCCCAACGACAGCCCCCATGGACTCGCCAATACCGGTGACCCGAACGGAACCAAACCAAGGCCACAGACGTGGAGAGGACATCAAAATTGAGGTCACCATGAGAGCAGGGCATGAAGGGCCACAGAATTTGAGACTTTTTTTTTTTTTTATGCTGATCGATGAGAATGAGGATGATTAAGATGATGCTACGGATTTCCATTTCGGTCTGAGACTACATGACAGGGCTGTACTCTACGCTTCCTTTCATAATATATCCCGGCGTCAACCAGGCCCGAGAGATACAGACACCTGCAGTGTTGGTCAGGAAATTTGAGCAACACTCTCAGAAACGCATCCATTAAGTGGATGAAACTCGACTGTGTGGTCCCAGTCTTCCCAACTGAGCCCGCAGCAAACTCAACTCTGGGTAGGAGCCGGTCGAGGCAGAAAAACCCACATGACTTCTGATGGGATTCGAAACCACGACCTCCCAGCCGGGAGTCCGCGACGCTAACCACTTCGCCACGGCGGCTGGTTGATAGAAACTTGATTTGATGACTTAAAAAGAAATGGCTATCCTATAGTGAACAATACACAGTGTAAATAACATTGTGCATTCATTCAAATGGTACACTGTAACCGATTTCCTCCTTCTTTGACATGATGGCATGTCACACTAATTACTTTCAATTGCACATATCTTCCACTGAATGATCTCAATACATCTGGGTTTAATGAAATGCGTCCAGTTCAGAAAAAAAAAAAAAACGATTACACACAAAGCTACTGAAAAGATTCATCAACAACAATCAGCGACTTGTACTGTTTTCTTTTTGTGTACATTAATCAACAATAATTAGCGACTTGTGCTGTCTTTTCTTGTTGTGTACATTAATCAACAACAATTAGCGACTTGTACAGTCTTTTCTTTGTGTGTACATTAATCTACAACAATTAGCGACTTGCACTGTTTTTTTTTTTTTCTTTTTGTGTATTTTTCCCTTCTCCTCCCCCAAGTTGTTTAGATCGTTTTCTCAGCGCATGGTTAATGTTTCCGATTCATGAAAATTAAACACTCTTGCAATCTCTTAAGACTGGTTCTCTCTATATAATGTTCGAAAATGATTGATATCTTTGCTAATTAGTTTCAGCTCGTCACATATTGTATATCTGAGAACATTTTATACTAGTCACATAAAGTTAAGCACAGTTTACATGTACCCGCATAATTTCCAAAATATAAAGCCACGATTTTGAAATTGGGAACAGATTTAATTCATTATCTTGTTCCAACGTACATTGAATTTCATTGGGATCGAATGAACGGTTGTTGATTTACAGACAATTAAACAGAGATGGGTCGAAATCAAAGTTCGCAAAATCTGTTCAGTTCACAAAATCATTTCAATAGTGGGTGTGGCCACCGCCATTGGCGAGACATTCCACGCAGCGACTCCTCATCGAGTTGACCAGTGTTCTGATGACCCTCTGAGGGATTCTCTGCCATTCCAGTTGCAGCATTTGGAAGAGATCCTGGCGGTCTCTGGGAGGTGGATGGTTCTCCTTCACACGTCTCCCCCAACTCATCCCACATATGCTCGATGGGATTGAGGTCGGGACTATACGCCGGGAAGATCATCCTGTTGATGCCGGCCTGCACAATGAAGTTTTCGGCCACCCGGGCCCTATGTGGCCGAGCATTGTCGTCTTGGAAGACTGCCATGGGTCCTATCCGTTGCATGGTCGGAACAACGAAAGGCGCCAGGATTTCATCCCGATAGCGGATGCCTGTGAGGTTTCCATCAATATGGTAGAGTGGTGTCTTGTGGTGGAGGCTGAAGGCACCCCATACCATAACAGATCCTCCCCCAAAGGCCCTGGTCTGGCGAACAGCAGCTGCATCAATGTAACGTTTCACCAACATGCCTCCAAACTCTAGTTGCCGTCATTGTGTTCAAGACTAAACCGCGACTCATCTGAAAAGAGGACCTGGGACCACTGTTGTTGGTTCCATCTCACATGACGATGGCAGAAAGCTCGGCGAGCCAGCCTATGGGCTGCTAGCAGTCGTGGTCGAACAG
>JADBJO010014906.1:32142-39642 GCA_016801955.1 Conus betulinus
CATGAACACCACTGAAGTGACTGGCAGCAGTGCAGTGTCTACTACTCCGGTGGGTTGCCTCTTGACGACTTGACATTGACTGCTCCCTGTGGATTGCCGGTGCCGGGGCTGTGGCGGGGCCGACCGGGCTGTGGCTGTGGAGGGGGTGTCGGAATGAGCGGCGTGGGTGCACTGCCTCTGAGGTGGCCCAGAAGTTGGGATAGCAAAAAAAAAAAAAAAAAAAAAAAAGTTTCTATCAAAGCAGCATGCTTTTCTTTATATCACCTATATTTCAATTCTATCTGAATCCTAACACTGAAGGTTTAAACAATTATGTCTGTAAGTGTAAACAAACAAAAGAAACTCTGTCTATAATAATTGTAATGGAATGTTGCTTATAGCCCCGCCGATCGCAAAGGGCCACATCAGGGCTGTTACCACGTTAAAATAACTCTCAAGTCATTAAAACAAAAAAACCTCATTTACACAACTCTTTAAAAACATATCTTCCAAGAAAACAGGAAATTTTATTAAAGATCTCTCCTTCGTAAAATCTTAGATCATTTGAAAAATGTTAATCTCTCTAAGAAATTCAAAGATCACATCAGGTGGAACATCTCTGAACAAGGTTTTCATGGAGTCTGCTAGAAAGTGTTTATATCTCACATCATGCAAGTCCAAACACTCTAAAAGGATATGTTTCACTGTGAGTAGTACATGAGATGGAATGCACCATGGAGCTTCTTCACCTGTTAAAAGATAAGAATGGGTGCAAAACGAGTGGCTTGTATGCAAACGGCATAAAACTGTTTCTTCTTTACGGCCACCTCAGGAACATGGTGAAAAACGCTTTTAGGTTTGGACAGATTTCAAACAGTTTGTTATCCATCTGCGAGTCCCATTCCTCTTGCCAGAGGTCTCTGACGTAAGTCTGGGCTTTGGGTTTCAGATCAGTGTGAGGGATAGACAGCCTGCTCAACTTTTTCTTTGTGGCACTCTTGGCAAGTTGATCAACCATTTCGTTGCCTTGAATGCCTACATGACTGGGGACTCAAGCAAAAAACTATGTTGTAACCATCTGATTTCAGAGAGGTGTACAGTTCGAATAACTTTAGCAGGCGAGGGTGCTTGAGGTTACGTAACATAAATTCAAAGTGTGATAATGTAAATAGTAATGAATAATACCTCTTTCAATATGATACAAATTACTCTCTCTCTCTCTCTCTCTCTCTCTCTCTCTCTCTCTCTCTCACTCACACACACACACACACACACACACACACACACACACACACACACACAGAAAGAGAGAGGAGATAGGGTGAGAGAGAGGGTGAGAGAGAGAGAGAGAGAGAGAGAGAGAGAGAGAGAGAGAGAGAGAGAGAGAGACAGACGACAGGCAGACAGGCAGACAGGTAGACTGACAAAGACAGACAGAGTGACCGACTGACAGACAGACAGAGACAGAGAGAGAAATACATAGAGACAGAGAGAGGAGCCGGAGAGAGAGAGAGAGAGAGAGAGAGAGAGAGAGAGAGGGGGGGGGGGGGGGATACGGATACGAATACGAATACGAATGAAAAACGGATGATTTTATTGAGGGTAGAATGGGGAAGCTGATCCTTTTTTTACACAGAGAGAGAGAGAGAGAGAGAGAGAGAGAGAGAGAGAGAGAGACAGACAGACAGACAGACAGACAGACAGACAGACAGACAGACAGACAGACAGACAGAGAAGACGACGACGGCGACGACGAGAGATAGTGGTAACGGGGACAGCGCAAGAATGGATCTAAGGTGGTCAGTATAGAATGACGGTGATCTAAGGTGGTCAGTATAGAATGACGGTGATCTAAGGTGGTCAGTATAGGTGACGGTGATCTAGTGGTCAGTATAGAATGACGGTGATCTAAGGTGGTCAGTATAGAATGACGGTGATCTAAGGTGGTCAGTATAGAATGACGGTGATCTAAGGTGGTCAGTATAGAATGACGGTGATCTAAGGTGGTCAGTATAGAATGACGGTGAACAAGAGTGCGCGAGAATGCGTGTGAGAGCTAGGAATGTCTGTGTGCTCGTGAGTGCGCACGCCTACTTTCATGTGTGCATAAATGTGTGTTTGCAGGCGCTTGTGTGTGCACGCGCGCGCGCTTGCGTGTGCGCGAGTGTTTATGCAAAGGGACAGAACCCGCTTTGTGCAACTGACACTCTAGCAGTGTTATTCCTTACCTCCCCTGTAATCTACTGATGTAGATACACACACGCATACACAAACACAAACGCATGTGAACACACGTACACATATACACATCCCAGCACACACACACACACACACACACACACACACACACACACACACACACACACACACACACACGCACACACACACACACACACACACACACACACACACACACACACACACACACACGAACACACACATACGCACACACACACATACACACGTATGCACAAATGCACATATACAGACAGATGCGAGTGCACGGACTCGCAAACACACACACACACACACACACACACACACACACACACACACACACACACACACACACACAAAAAACGTGCGCGCGCATGCACACACACACACACACACACACACACACACACACACACACACACACACACACACACACACACACACACACACACACACACAGACAAAAACAGTGTGAACATTCATGCATGTGGGCGTATATGCAAGCATGAGGTCATAGGTGTCATGGTAGTACGCGTTCGTACGTGTATATGCGCGCGCTCGTACCTCGCAATGGTTACACACACATGTGACACATACAGAACAGAGAAGTAGTACAGCTGAGACATTTCCAGCGTTGCTGTTGCTATCACATGAACGAAGACATTATCACCACATCATGTGTGTTGTATGTTTGCTGCCTGACATCACAATTGCTGTTGCTATCACATGAACGAAGACATTATCACCACATCATGTGTGTTATATGTTGGCTGCCTGACATCACAATTGTTCTCGCAACACAAACTAGGCAGTCAGGGGCACGAGAGAGAAAAACTCACAACAGATGATAACGGAAAAAGAGGTGAACAATCAGAAGAAAATAGAAAACCGAGGAAAGATGAAAGGATGGAGGTGGAGGAGGAGAAATGGGGGAATAGTCGGCCGAAAGAAAAAAAACTACATCATGAACATGATTATCATTAGCAAGAAACTAGAAAAAGAAAATGACCAGTTACCGGACGAAAAAAAAAAAAACAACAAAAAGTAAGAGATATAACATTTACATAAAATGTGAAGGGGAAGGGGGTAGGAGGGAGGGGGCATGGGGAAAGGGGAAACGTGTAGACGAAACTGTTATGATGACACCTTGGACAATAAATTCTACACACCGATCACCAGCACAAACACCACAACCCCATCATCACCAGCACACACACCACAACCCCATCATCACCACAGCACAAACACCACAACCCCATCATCACCAGCACAAACACACAACACCATCATCACCAGCACAAACACACAACCCCATCATCACCAGCACAACACACCACAACATCACCACCATCATCACCAGCACAACAAACAACAACCCCATCATCACCAGCACAAACACCACAACCCCATCATCACCAGCACAAACACCACAACCCCATCATCACACACACACACACACACAACACCATCACACCAGCACAACCCCAACACATCAACCACACAACAACATCATCACCAGCACAAACACCACAACACCATCATCATCACCAGCACAAACACCACAACCCCATCATCACCAGCACAAAACACCACAACCCCATCATCACCAGCACAAACACCACAACCCAATCATCACCAGCACAAACACCACCCACAACACCATCACACACCAAAACACCAAACCCACATCACACCACACCACAACCACACAACCGCATCATCACCACACAAAACAAAACCACAAACCCCATCATCACCAGCACACACACAACAACCCCATCACCACACACCCCACATCATCACCAGCACACACACACAACCCCATCATCACCAGCACAAACACAACAACCCCATCATCACCAGCACACAACCCCCATCATCACCAGCACAAACACAACCACAACCCCATCACCACAACCCATCACAAACACAAACACCAAACCCCATCATCACCAGCACAAACCACAACCCATCCCCATCATCACAGCACACACCATCACCCCATCCACCAGTCACACCAGCACAAACACCACAACCCCATCATCACCAGCACACACACACCACAACCCCATCATCACCAGCACAAACACCAACAACCCCATCATCACCAGCACAAACACACACAACACATCAAAACCCCACACACCACACACACCACACCCACACACCATCACCACAACATCATCCCAGCACAACACCACAACCAGCACATCATCACCAGCACACACACCACAACACCCAACCATCATCACCAGCACAAACACACAACCCCATCATCCAGCACCAGCACACATCACACACCACCCCCCATCATCATCCACAACATCCACATCACAACACCATCATCACCAGCACAACATCATCCACCACCATCATCCACAACACACATCATCACCATCATCACCACCACATCACCACCATCATCATCATCGCCAGCTCTACCGCATCACCATCAAGACTATTGTCATCTTCAACATCGTCGCCATAGCCACCACCATTACGAGTATCTATATCCATCCCCCTCCACACGACTTAAACCGTCTCTATCATCATAACACCATCATCACCACAACTGTCACTATCGTCCCTCTCATCATCACCCACTCCCATCATCACCATGATCTTCATCACCTCGACAACAGTCATCATCATCATCATCATCATCGTCATCATCATCACCATCATCATCATCACCATCATCGCCATCATCATCATCATCATCATCATCATCATCATCATCATCAACAGCACTATCATCCTCGACATCCTCCTTCCCATATACCACCACCATCTATCACCATAACCTCCACTGTTATCACCATAACCTCCACTGTTACCACCATAACCTCCACTGTTATTACCACCACCATCTATCACCATAACCTCCACTGTTATCACCACACCATTACCTCCACTGTTATCACCATAACCTCCACTGTTATCACCACCATCTATCACCATAACCTCCACTGTTATCACCACCAACCTCCACTGTTATCCACACCATAACCATAACCCCACTGTTATCACCACCATCTATCACCATAACCTCCACTGTTATCACCAGCAGCACGAACACCCCCGACACCCTCACCAAAGCCATCAACATCAACCAAACCACGACTACCTTAGCCAGGACCTCCTGTAGCAGCAGCTGTAGTATTATCATGTCATCCACATCGCCATCAACCACCACCACCACCACCACCACCTACAAACACACCCTCAGAACCACCAGCACCATAGACTCGAACCCCTAACCCACAAGAACTACTCACGTAGCAGCTGGGCGTACGGGGGTTTCCCGATCCACGGTACCCCACCACCTGAACTTGGGCGTGGGGAAGAGCGGCACACTCTCCACGGGCCAGAAGGGGCCGCCCTTGTTGCTCTCCACGCAGAACTTGTCCACGCAGCGCCCGCTGTCGTCCAGTAGCTGCACGGCGGGCGGCAGTGTCCTTGAACGCAGAACCTTCAGGAAGCCCTCCTTGGTGTAGAAGTGGCGGCTCTTGGGCTTGCCCCCCCCCCCCCCCCCCCCCCCCCCTACCGCTGCACGGCGTTGGTGTAGTCCTCGCGGATGTTCTTGATGCCATCCGAGTTCTCCGGCCCGAAGACCCCCGGGAAGTGGTCCTGGTTGGACTTGGACAGCTCGTCCCGGAGACGAACTCCACCTGACCGAAGAGGTGGGGTTGAGGGTTCAGGGGTCATGTATCAGGTCTGACCGGCGGGTGGGTCAAGGTTGTCTGGCCGAGTGGAGAGAGGTCATGGGTGTTCTGTGGACAGGCTTAGTGGCTGAGTATTGAATGTTTCTGACTCTTTTAAATGACCGGTTGATAGGTAGTTGTTGACTTGCTGCTTCAGTCGTGGTGTGAGACACCCATGTGGGCAAAACAAACATCCTCCATACCAGTATTTGAAACAACATACAGCAATTGTGTCGGGAAAAGATTCAGACAGGAAATATTCCAAGACATTTACCAGAGAAAAGGGGTTAGCTTTCACTGCATCGTGCGCGTGCAAGTGAACACAGTGCACAAGATGAAATATGTTCGCGGGCGCTAAAAGTCAAAATGAGTTAAAATAATTTGGAATTTTGTACAAAACATCACACTATGTTGCAAGTATCGTAATACTCCTGGTACTGACTCTAAATCTGTTCAATGTTCAGATGAGAAAACATTAACGAACAAAGAGACAATATGAGAAAACACTTTTGCGACAATGTGTATTGCTGCCTTGATCATCTTTTCTCCCCTCTCTTTCAGTTTCAAAACGGAGTGACTGAAGGCGGAAAATGAGGCCAACTTTGGAAAGAGAGGGGGTGAGTTACCGCCAAGGCTACCCACCGGCCATGATCCCCCCTTTTTTTAAACACCTTTCTCAAATAAAGCCTCTGTGTCTTCTAGTCAGTCAAAAATATGTGTGAGAAACTAGATATTCAAAAAAGAAACACAGAAAAAAAGAAAAACGTAGCTCATAACAACATAGACTCTCTCTCTCTCTCTCTCTCTCTCTCTCTCTCTCAGACCGAAGTACAGCTGTATCGCTGTGTTTGAGTTGAACAGGTCGCTATACATCGGCACATAGAGATCCCTGTCACATTGTAAATCACAATAGAATTGTATCTTGGATTGCTAACAATTTCACATTTTATCAACATTTTTTGTTTAATCTACTCTCTTTTCTGCGACCCTTTTTTTCATGACGTCGTCTTCTGCGAGTTTTGTCTGCCGTTTCACTCCAGTGAAGTCTACAACTTTACGCACATCCGAAAAAAAAAAATCTTCCAGTTTCTAAGATATACATCAGACAAGATTCTGAATATTTCTTTGAACAAGTCTCTCCTGCATGTCAGTCTCAATTTTGAAAGCTACAGGCAGCATCACTTTTGAGGCAAACATGAAATAGCATGATTAGAATGGTTACTGTCTCACATAAAAAGCAATGCCATAGCCATTAGAGTAGCACACATCTGTGCCTCACAAAGGAAAACCTTTCTCGGACAAAACAGGCAAAACATTGTTCTGTTCATATATGAAAAGTCACTATTACGTCCGGCCGACCGGCCGTCTGTCTGTCTGTCACACACACACACACACACAGAGAATATTCCTTTGTTCATTCTAAGGTATCAGTTGTCAGCTTTCTCCAGAACCAAAGTAATGATGTCAGTCTTGGCCTAAACACAGTCCAGTCCTAGTGTGGTGCAGTGAGCACTCTTGGCAGAGCTCAAAAGATGTCATATCCAGGCTTCTTTTCAGAAATAAAAGCAACAATGAAATAAAATCATTTCTATCGAGCCGA
>JADBJO010014907.1:0-2500 GCA_016801955.1 Conus betulinus
AGAAAGACTGACCAACAAGCAGACAAACACAAGTGTCAACTGATCACATCTATCGTTTATTGAGAGAACATAGGCGATCAGTTCTTTTTTTGATCTGGCTTTTAAACAGCTTTTTATTTATTTTTTTTTTTATTTGCCCGCCCACTGCTTAGTCTTTGATGAAATGAAATGTCGTGAGAGAGGCAACAACAAACAAGCATCTGATGTCAATGTAATGCGCTGATGCTATTCTGTCTCCGTCTTTCTGTCTTTCTGTTTGCCAGTCTGTCTGTCTGTCTGTCTCTCTGTCTATCGGTCTGTCGGTCGGTCTCTCTCTCTCTCTCTCTCTCTCTCTCTCTCTCTCTCTCTCTCTCTCTCTCTCTAAGCCTGGAAAGTGTCCATATCTGCGTCTTCGTCTTTCTGTATCTCCATGTCTGTTTGTCTGTCTGTTCATGTGTCTGTTCCTCTCCCTCCAATGTTCTCATGTGATAAAGGAATACAACTCCTGCTGATTTGTACAGTATCAATGTATTGGTGTGAAACAGTATGTCTCAGGCCAGTTTAATAGATTTACTTACTATCAACACTGTGTCATTTCTTGTATCTTGAGCCAAAAGAAAAAAAAAAGAAGAAAAAAGGGGGGTGGGGGTCGGGGGGAGGGATACTCGCAGAGCAAGTTCAGTTGAATGTGTTAATGAAAAACAGAGGAAAAGTGAAGTCTTCCTAAAAGCTCAAACGAGTGCCATTGTGGTTTCCTATATAACAGTAGTATTAATCCATAAAACGCTGCTTCGGTTATGTCACTACAATAGGCTCTAGCCATCGTGGATATTGACAAGAACTAGTCTTGATATACATCATACTGATTTCAGAAAGGGGGGGAAAACCAAGAAAAAAAACAATCACAGTCAGTCAAACCAAGGTGAGCTCGCGCATGTCCCAGACACCTTAAAATCTACGCAGATGGTTCGATACTAAAAGAAAGCGACGTGCAGATTCTGAGTTAATTACTTCGTTCTTAAAGACTGAGGGATCTTACCTTTGAAAAGGTTTGTAAATTTCCACGGGAGAACTTATTTTGATTGTCGTGGCTTTGTCATGTCTGGACTGATCTTCCACTGAATTTACTCCATGATTTATTTTGTCATGTCTGGATTGATCTTCCACTGAATTTGCTCCATGATTTATTTTGTCATTTCTGGATTGATCGTCCACTGAAATTGCTCCATGATTTATTTTGTCATGTCTGGATTGATCTTCCACTGAATTTGCTCCATGATTTATTTTGTCATGTCTGGATTGATCTTCCACTGAATTTGCTCTATGATTTATTTTGTCATTTCTGGATTGATCGGCCACTGAATTTGCTCCATGATTTGTTTTGTGTAGTAGACTCTAAATCTGTGTTGCAGTCTGTTCCAATTCAATTCGATCAATAATTTCATGGCTCTGTCCTTATTTCTGTGATATTTTATCCATAGCGTTCAAATGAAATAAACGAACTTTTTTTTTCTTTTCGGCGCATTGTGGGTTTATTCAAAATATATATGCTGATCGTTTCGTGAAATTGGGGACATGAACTACATCAAATGTTGTTGAACTGCTTTGTATGTTATAATGAACGGAATTTTCCAACATGATATAACACAACAACATGATATAACACAACAAACTGACACCTTTTCTTCCTTCTGACACGAGAATATTTTTTAAATGAAATGAACAAGGTCGACCAGAGTTATCAGAAGTTCAGCGTTCAGGTTATAATCAGGTTCTTCATCTAAAAAAACTGCGAAGAAATCAACTGCCTATGTCATGTAAAAAACAGAGCTTTGCATAGTCTATGTCACTGTGAACAAACAGAAGTTGTTGTAAATGTTTTTTTCGGTTTCGGATGATGAGTCAGTTTGCGAAAACTGTTTCTGAATGGCCTGTCGTTTTCCTATAGTTCATGTGGTCGTTTTGGAAGAATCCATTCCAATCTCAACCTCCACTAACCTATTCCTCACCAACCCCATTCTTATCTCCACCCTCTCCGCCTCCCACCCCCACCCTCTGTTTATTTATTTATCATTATTATTATTTTGATGTTCTGCTTTGATTTTGGGTTTGGTTTACTCTCCTGATTAAGTCACATTACTCACTAAAATCGTCAGCGTGCATAAACAGACCCTAGATAAATCAACCAACCGACCAACCGACCGACCAACCGACCAACCGACCAGGCCTTGCTCTGTCCGTGACTGTCTGTCTCTGTCTCTGTCCGTCTGTCTGTATCTATCTGTCTCGATCTGTCTCTGTCTGTCTGTCCATCTGACTGTGTGTGTGTGTCTATGTGTCTGTCTGTCTGTCTTTCTGTCCCTCTCTCTCTCTCTCTCTCCCTCCCTCCCTCCCTCTCTCTCTCTCTCTCTCTCTCTCTCTCTCTCTCTCTCTCTTACCCCCACCTGCACTATGCGCTGTTCTATGTTCTCTTTTCATCCATCCTTGTTCTTTCTCTTTCTCCCTTTTCTCTCTGCATCTA
>JADBJO010014907.1:7500-20000 GCA_016801955.1 Conus betulinus
GTAATGATTAGGTCTACATGAAAATTGTTGAGCTGAGCAAGCGGGGGTTTACTCATAAGACACCAAGCATAATCTTGCACAACACATCCCAGCAATATGACCATCAGTCATCATAGGACTCAACAGTCAACAGCCATCAGTCATCAGAGGACTCAACAGTAAACAGCCATCAGTCATTATAGGACTCAACAGTAAACAGCCATCAGTCATCATAGGACTCATCAGTAAACAGCCATCAGTCATCATAGGACTCAACAGTAAACAGCCATCAGTCATCACAAGACTCAACAGTAAACAGCCATCAGTCATCATAGGACTCAACAGTAAACAGCCATCAGTCATCACAAGACTCAACAGTAAACAGCCATCAGTCATCATAGGACTCAACAGTAAACAGCCATGACATCGAGATTCCCTCCCTTTCTAAGACTTGTTTCTTCAAAACATTTTCTCTTTTTGTGTATACCAGAATGACTTCAACGTAAGGATTCTCTCCCTTTACAGACATGTTATCTGGCGCATCCTTCTCTGAGTCTGTACTCAAATTACCTCCCTTGGGACTCATTGCCTTTTGTGTCTTTATCAGATTTACCTCGTAATGAAAAATATGCTGAAAGTGAATGTATGTTTGAATTGACACTTCTTGTAAGTGTGTGACTGAATGCGCGTTAAGAGCAACAGAGAGAGAGAGAGAGAGAGAGAGAGAGAGAGAGAAAGAACACACACACACTCACTTACACACTCAGAGAGAGAGAGAGAGAGAGAAGAGAGACAGACAGGCAGACAGACAGACAGACAAGCAAAGACACTGAGAGCGAGAGAGACAGACAGACGGACTGACGGACGGACATGCTGAGACAGACAGAGAGGAAAAAGAAGGACAGGGACAGACAGACACATGGAGAAGAGAGAGGGAGAGAGAGACAGAGACACAGAGAGAGAGGGGGAGCGAGGAAAAAGGGCAGAGACCTAGAGAGAGACAGACAGAGACAGAGAGAGAGAGAGAGAGAGAGAGTTGGACAGACCGAGAGACAGAGGGGCACAGAGAGAAGAGAGTTGGACAGACAAACAGACAGGCAGACACCCAGACAGACAGAGAAATAAAGACAGAATGACAGTTGATATAACTGACAGAGTTGTTTTCTTTTTTTTTTTTTTTTTTTTTTTTTTTTTTTTGTCAACCTCCTCATGAAGTACGAATCAACCGTTTATCCATAGATACCCACCCCTACCCCCTCCCCCCTCAACAACGTCCCCTCCCATCCCCCCCTCCCCCCAAAAAAAAAGCCTTAATAAATCCTTACCGCAACGGGGGCCAGTAAAGCCGCCTTTACATTGGCAGGAACAATCCTCTGTGTTGAGGTCACCCAGATTCTCACAGGGTTCGCATGTTGCTGGCGAACACACAAACGAACACCACCGTTTATAATCCATAGAAAGATCTGTCACTTCTATGTCATAGGAAAATGTCACTGCATCGATTCATTTGGACGAGGATTAAACTCGCGTACATGTACATTTTAAGGTACACACGGGGTGAAGTACTAAGGTCAGGTTTTTAAGCTTAAATGTTCGCTTTCATAAATCAATATAAACACACATACACACACACGCGCGCGCGCGCGCTCGCTCGCGCACACAGAGAGAGAGAGAGAGAGAGAGAGAGAGAGAGAGAGAGAGAGAGAGAGAGAGAGAGAGAGAGAGAGATATACCCAATCGCAAACCCTAACACACACACACACACACACACACACACACACACACACATCGTGAGCGTACGCTCTCATAGCCAAGGCCTCTCTCTCCATCCCCCTCCTCCCAAACACAAACACACACACACACACACACACACACACACACACACACACACACAGGTGCGCGAAAACACGCACAGCACACACATTCTGAAATTGCTGACAGCGGTTATTTTTTTGCGTTTCTTATCCCATAAAAAAACAGACGGAGCAAGAGAGAAAATTAGTGTGTCCGTACATGCGTGCGTGCGTGTGTGCATGCATGCGTGCGTGCGTACGCGCGTGCGTGTGTGTGTGTGTGTGTGTGTGTGTGTGTATGAGTGTGCGTGTATGTGCGCACGTGCGGGTGTGTGTGTGTGTGTGTGTGTGTGTGTGTGTGTGTGTGTGTGTGTGTGTGTGTGTGTTTCTGTGAAAGACAGACAGACAGACAGACAGAGAGTCAGTGATTAAGTGAATATTTGTGTCTGTGTGTAAACTTACGGCAGCTGTTGAAGCGTGTGTGTGTATGCACGTACGTGCGTGCGTCCGTGGATGCTTCTGTGTGTGTGTGTGTGTGTGTGTGTGTGTGTGTGTGTGTGTGTGTGTGTGTGTGTGTGTGTGTGTGTGTGTGTGTGTGTGTGTGTGTGTGTGTATGTGTGTGTGTGTGTGTGATCCGATTTTCCTGGCAGCTGGCTTTGATTAGCCCGTTATGACAGGATAAAATTCACTACTGCAGCCCCCCCCCCCCCCCCCCCCCCATCCCCCCCCCAAAAAAAAAAAAAAAGAAAGAAAAAAAAAAACACCCGAAGGTACGGATGGGACCGAGAGAAACACGGTCCTCAACTGCCGAACAAACCAGTTGGGAGCAATCCTGCACCACCCTTGGAAAGTCTGCGCTGTGTGTTACATAAGGTACAGGCATGCACGGGGCATTCCATTAAAATGCTAAGAGACCTAGTTACCCCCTGGCAAATGCCATGGTGTAATGGCCACTGGATATGAAACGACAGAACCTCCACGGGAACGTTCCCATGGGTGTACCAGCCCACATTTCCTGACTGCAGAGCCACCGGCGAATAATGCCACCGTCAAAAACAACTGCTGTGTGCATCCCGCAGCCTCTCTCGTTGCTGTTCCGCTGACAGGTGAAGACAGTGCAACTCCAGACACGGCCAGGCTGGACAAAGGTCACGACAGCACACACACACACACACACACCACACACACACACACACACACACACAAGGACAGCAGGGGCTCTGGGCGGATGCCGAGGTCGTTGAGGATGTTGATATCTTCCATCTTTCTCTGGTCTACGTCATTCGCTCGCTCCAGCTGCTCTTGAAGGAGGTGAGGACCTTTTGATCAAGACCCCAAGTACATGACTACGACGCCAAACAGCACAAACAAAACACAAGTACTTACTTTTACATTTGCCGCAGTATATTGGACAGTGGCCGACATTCAGGTTATCACAATATTCCCGTGGCTTGAACGTAGTACAGTAGCTTTTGTCCATAGTGGGACACATTTCTGGAGACAGAAAGGGTTTTCCAGTTATAACCGTCGTCGTTGCTTTACTACGATGAACTCACCTTTGCATTATTTGTTGGAATCTCAGAAATTCTAAACTAATAGACAATCCTCCACTGTAGCTGGGGTTTTGAAGACTAAACGACAACTACATTACAGTAGAATCGTTGTTGTTTTCATTTTTTCCCAACTTCGGTTTTCATAAAGCAAGCTGACAGAAAATCCACAACTCATGGTGTTGCATAAAGCCTGCACAGAACAGAGCAAACTAGCTTCCAGAGAGAGATGACTTCACACACTCTACATCAAACTACATCAACTGGTCTCCAGAGAGAGCTGACTTCACACACTCTACATCAAACCACATCAACTGGTGCCCAGAGTTAACAGACAGGGCATATTCTGCAACAAATAGCTTTCAGCGAAATACACAGGCATATTCTGCAACAAATAGCTATCAGCGAAATACACAGGGCATATTCTGCAGCAAACAGCATTCACCGAAACACACAAGGTATATTCTGCAAAAAACAGCTTTCAACGAAATATACAGGGCATATTCTGCAACAAAAAGCTTTCAACGAAATACACAGGGTATATTCTGCAACAAACAGCTATCAGTGAAATACACAAGGGCATATTCTGCAACAAACAGCTTTCAACGAAATACACTGGGCATAATCTGCAACGAACAGCTTTCAGCGAAATACATAGGGCATATTCTGCAACAAACAGCTTTCAGCGAAATATACAGGGCATATTCTACACCTAACAGCTTTGAGCTAAATACACAGGGCATATTCTACACCTAACAGCTTTCAGCTAAGTACACAGGGCATATTCTGCAACAAACAGCTTTCAGCGAAATACACAGGGCATATTCTACAGCCAACAACAACAACTGGTTTCCAGGTGTACTCACGTGACACATTTTACAATGAACATCAAGCTATTTTCAGTGTAAACCCACATGACACATTTTACAATGAACATCAAGCTATTTTCAGTGTAAAGTCGCATGTCATGTTCTTCAAGGAACGTCAACTTATTTTCAGAGCAAGCTCACATGCCACATTCTTCAAAGAACGTTGATCTGTTTTCAGAGTAAACTCACATGACACATTTCTCAATGAACAACAAGCGGTTTTAAGAGTAATCTCACATGAGACATTCGTCAATGACATCAAGGTTTGTTCAAAATAAACCCACATGACACATTCTTCAATACACATCAAGGTATTTTCAGAGTAATCTCACATGACACATTCTTCAATGAACATCAGGGTATTTTCAGAGTAATCTCACATGACACATTCTTCAGCGAACAATATCAAATGCTGTTCAAGATGAGCTGACATGAATTTGCCAGACTATGCAAGACATTGAAAGGCTCATATCAAGGATACAAACTGGAACTGAGTAACAGTGTGCAACTGTATGGCAAAGATAATACTTTCACTGTTTGAGAAAAAAATCTTCTGTTCTCACCATCATTCAATGCAGTCTTCTATGCATTTCGAGAACACGTAAAAGCTTGTTGTGTTCTATAGGAAACTCAGAGTAGATCTTAGAAAGATGTTGTCTGCGTGCTGAATGAAATGATAGAAAACAAAACCTTGAAGTAGAACTTCTGTTTATCTCCAAAGAACACTATAAAGCTGACCTTTTTTCAGCGTAGGAGGATTACTGGTCAGACGCTCTAAATCCTCAGAGCGTACACTTTGTCCTGAGAACATTCTGCACCCCTGTGTATCCGTTCACTTACACATGTCGTACGTGCATAGGTGCAGTACGTATCTTGGCTTAACGATACATTGTTTTGGTGTGACCGTTTGTCTTAGGAGCATGTGAGGGACCTGCAAGTCCAAAGCCTTGGTATTATCCAAGAAAGCATTTCTTATGCTTGGCATGTGAGCCTTTGTGGTGTGTTCGTTTGTCCCCGATGAAGATCTTTAGCGCGCGCGCACACACACACACACACACACACACACACACACACACCACACACAGAGAGAGAGAGAGAGAGAGAGAGAGAGAGAGAGAGAGAGAGAGAGCGTGCATATACACATTGACAGAGAAGGGTATCTATTCGTCTCTCCGTATCATCGTTGTTACTGCTATGATTATCGTGATTATGTTGTTGTTGTTGTTATTATTATTGTTGTTGTTGTTGTTGTTGTTGATGATGATGATGATGATGATGATGATGCTGATGATGATTAAGATGATGATGCTGCTGCTGCTGCTGCTGATGATGATGATGGCTTCAAAGATTATGATCTTTTTAAAAATGTACCACAGTCTAGACTAAGTAAGCAGCCCTGTATTGTAATATCTATAACCATAATGATGGTGACAGAGGTAAAGACATTATTGTTATATTCCTAGTTGTTGTTGCTGCTGCTGCTGCTGCTGCTGCTGACGTTGCTGTTGTTGATGTTGTCATGTCCAGCGTTGTGCCGGACTTCCCGGACTTACCACATGTGTCACCGGTCAGAAGTTCCGGACAGTCGCACGTGCATGTCTCCCAGTCCAGCTCCCCCACCGTTCTGGCACTCCATGCCTCCGCAAATTGCTGTGTTCATTAAACAAAGGAGAAGACCAGTCTATTTTTAACACGCATGGAGTACAGCAATGGTGCGCTTTCTACTTCAGTCTACTTTTAACATGCATGGATTAGAGTAATGGTGTGCATTCTACTTCAGTCTATTTTTTAACATGCATGGAGTAGAGTGGTGGTGCGCTCTCTACTTCAGTCTATTTTTAACATGCATGTAATAGAGTAATGGTGAGCTTCCTACTCCAATCTATTTTTAACATGCATGTATTAGACTAGTGGTGCGCATTCTACTCCAGTCTATCCTAACCCACGTGCAGTCTACTCCAATCTATTTTTAACATGCATGTAGTAGACTAGTGGTGCGCGTTCTCTCCTGTCTATCCTTGATTGATATACATGCAGTAACACAGGTTTGGAATCAGAGCGAAAACATCTTGATAGGAACAAGTCTTCGACAAAGGAACACTGAAGTGGGGACATATGTTGGGGACACTCCTTGGGACAAAGGCCACAGAGGTGGGGACACTTGTTGGGGACACTCACTGGGACAAAGGAACAAGCAGGTGGGGACACTTGTTGGGGACACTCACTGGGACAAAGGTCTCAGAGGCTGAGACAATGATTGGGGACACTTGCTAGGACAAAGGTCACAGAGGTGGGGACACATGTTGGGGACACTCACCGGGACAAAGGCCACAGAGGTGGGGACACATGTTGGGGACACTCACCGGGACAAAGGCCACAGAGGTGGGGACACATGTTGGGGACACTCACCGGGACAAAGGCCACAGAGGTGGGGGACACATGTTGGGGTCGTGGACGACGGATCCAGGCTGACCACACTGCTCCTTCTTGATGATTCCGTCCCTGCAGGCTGGCACGGGGTCCGGGTTGTCGCAGTCCACTGCAGGAGAAGCAACAGCAACATCATCAGCAGGAGGACGTCAGCATCACGGCCATTCACGTTACACTCACTCTCTTGTCTGCTACCAATCAACACTCACTCCCTTGTCTGCTAACAATCAACACTCACTCTCTTGCCTACTACCAATCAGTACTCACTCTCTTGTTTTGCTACCAATCAATACTCACTCTCTTGCCTATTACCAATCAATACTCACTCTCTTGTCTGGACTCACTCTCTTGTCTGCTACCAATCAACACTCGCTCTCTTGTCTACTACCAATCAATACTCACTCTCTTGCCTACTGCCAATCAATGTTAGATCTAGTAGAAAGGTGAGTCGACTGCAGGCGGAAATCTAAACAAATTTGGAAAATTATTGCCAAAGCTCCCCCCCCCCCCCCCCCCCCCCCCCCCCAAAAAAAAAGTTGACATACGAATAACAAGACAAAACACGACGCGCGTTTCGACCTCTTAGGTCTTCTTCAGGTAAGATACACAACACTCAGAACAACGAAAATGAACCAGCAATGACTTATCCTCATCCAATTCAGCGCAACATGGGCGTTGATTCAAGATAAAGATAGAGATAAGTGATTGCCCGTTCATTTTCGTTGTTCTGAGTGTTGTGTATCTTGCCTGAAGAAGACCCAAGAGGTCGAAACGCGTCGTGTTTTTTTCTCGTTATTCGTTTGTCAACTTTTTTTTTTTTGGGGGGGGGGGGGGGGGGGGCGGGAACTTTAACAATATTTTTTTTTCAAATTTACTCCCGGTCAACCAAGAACCAGTCAGCACATAGAACATAAGAACCAACAAATGAAGAGTAGACCAACCATTGAACCCACCGTCTTCCCAGCCATCAAGCAGAAAACCTGCCTAGGAATAATAAACACGTGCATGCACGCGCGTGTGTGTACGAGTAGAAGAACGGGGGAAAACGCGATCAGTTTAAGATATAAACAGAAAAGCAAACAGGAATACTGGAATTTGCCATTTAAAGGCATTTAGATTTCCGGGAGGGGAAAAAAAAAAAAAAAAAAAAAAAAAAAAACTTGAGCAGTGAAGGGGTGGTATGGTGGGGAATGGGTTAGCGGGTGGGAAGGGTGGGGATGTCAGCCGGCGGAGATGTGTGTGTGTGTGTGTGTGTGTGTGTGTGTGTGTGTGTGTGTGTGTGGTGTGTGTCTGTCTGTCTGTCTGTCTGTCTGTCTGTCTGTGTCTTTGTGTGAGCGCATACAAGAGGAGAAGAAGTGGATGAGGAGAGAGGTTGTAAATTTACATATAAAAAAAGAAATCGTGACAAAAGTTAGCTTTAGGGTCACTCACATGTTTCGCAGTTCTCCCCTGTCCATCCTTGCTGGCATACACATTGGCAGGTGCTTGGGTCAATGTCGCCTCCGTTGTAACACAATTTGCCGCCGCAGTCTGCATGTTAAGTGTATCAACACAATAACATCGATTACAAAACAAGAACAATCATAATAATAGAAAGAACAGTAACACCACCAACAACAACAATGATGATGATGACGATGATGAAGTTATGTCAATCCCATTCCATCTTCACAACACTCCTGTGTGCAACATCTTGAAGAAGAACTTCAAAAGGCATCCATCCAACAGGGGACAGAGAGCTGCCGGACATATTCCCAAAGACACAACTGACTGCCGGACATATTGCCCAAGACTCCACTGACTGCCGGACATATTTCCCAAGACAACACTGACTGCCGGACATGTTCCCCCAAGACAACACTGACTGCCGGACATGTTCCCCCAAGACAACACTGACTGCCTTCAAGGGACAAAAAACCTCCGAGATCTGCTCGTGAGATGCAAGTAAAAAAAAGCAAAAGTAGGGCCAAACTATGCTAAACCTGCAGGATGCAGACCCAGTGAAGACAGGAAGTGTAAAGCCTGTCCCTGTGAAGACAGGAAGTGTAAAACCTGCCCCTGTGAAGACAGGAAGTGTAAAAACCTGTCCCTATGAAGACCAGAAGTGTATAACCTGTCCTCGTAAAGACCAGAAGTGTAAAACCTGTCCCTGTGAAGGCTAGAAGTGTAAAACCTGTCCCTGCGAAGGCCAGAAGTGTAAAACCTGTCCCTGCGAAGACCAGAAGTGTAAAACCTGTCCATGTGAAGACCAGAAGTGTAAAACCTGTCCATGTGAAGACCAGAAGTGTAAAACCTGTCCATGTGAAGACCAGAAGTGTAAAACCTGTCCCTTCATCAACACTTCCACGACAGTCACTGGACCATCAGGTGACTTCAACATCAACTCGAACTTCTACTGCAAATCAACCAGCACTGTTCACATCCTGTCATGCTCTTTGTGCTCCAGACTGTGTGGGGGTGAGACATGCCGCTCACTGGATGATCGTTTTGTGGAACATTTGACGTCCATGAAACTGAACTACAACAACGCAACAGGCCAACAGTTCAGCAGCCCCCAACACAGCTATGCCCATGCACAAACTGCCGCAGTGTGGCAACACACCAGAGACTGACCATACTGGACATTATGGAGAACTGTATCATCCACTGACTGGGAACAGTCCAGCCGGCGGGCCTGAACACACCAGAACTACCAACACTAAGCGGTGCCCAGACCCTTTCTTTGTTCTACTAGTCTCTGCTATCCCCCCCCCCCCCCCCCCCCCCCCCCCCCTTTTTTTTTAAACTCCAAAATGATGTGGTTAATGGTTGAGTTGTTTATTCCTCATAGCGAAAGCTTTTAGAGTCATGTTTTTGCATGGTAGTCTTTGGAAGCCCAAAAGCAAACAAGGTACTCTTTAATGTTCTATATCTATTTATTTATTTATTTATTTATTACTTGTGCATTTCTTTCATTTCCTTTTTTTTTCCTCCAAAGGATCTTTTACAAGTAAGGTACTTTTTAATGTTCAGTATTCATTCATTTATTTATTTGTTTATTCATTTATCTATTTATTTCTGCATTCTTTTCATTTTCACTTTTCTTTCAGACTTTTTCTCCCTTTTCCTCCCTTCTTTCTTTTCCTTTTTTTTTTTTTTTTTTTTCTTGGTCCCCCCTCCCCCCCCCCCCCCTTCTTTGCCCAATATACGACACCCCAGTCCCCACTCTAGCCACCTCTCCGCCCCACCCCTTCTTGTCTGTCACCCATCTTTACGTCATTTAGTTTGTTTTACGTCATCGTTCTTACCCGTGACGTTCCCGAGTATGACGTTTTTGATCACCAGTTCACTCTGAAGAAGGCTATGTCTGTCCAAACGTCGTGTTCTTTTTCTCGAAAGGATCTTATACAAACAAGGTACGTTACGATAATGATGATGATGATGACGACGACGATAACAACAACAACAACCGTTTCATTCCGTGGCACATGATATAAAACGTTGCTTTAATCATCTCTCTTACTCTATGTGTGTGTGTGTGTGTGTGTGTGTGTGTGTGTGTGTGTGTGTGTGCTCGCGCGCAGGCGCGCATGGGGGAAAGCAGAAGGAATGATGTGTGAACAATGTCAAAGGTCTGGATATCACATACACGCTCATTAGATTATAAAATCACACACCATTATTCAAGAACAAAAAAGGTTCAATACCCTCACTGTTGTTGTCACCAGACGAGTGACTTACCTTGCCGATGATCCATCATTTGTATGGACCAGTCTGGAATTTCATTATGTTCAACTGCCAAAGCCCAAGAGATCTTCTTCCTACGATCATGATCGTTACCATGGTGCTGCTTCTGCAGCTGTCACTAAGAATCTTATCATGGCCCTAGTGCCAAGCTGATGAATTCAGCAATTATTTTCATCTCAAATAGCACGATATTTTGAGTTGGCCTATGCAATAAGTTACTGTTGATTTATTTTAGCAATCAATTTGATCTCAAACAACACGACATTTAGAGTATGTCGCAATAACTAACTGTCGATATCTTCTAAATTAAGAGCTGGCGACGTGTAGTTACTCCCAAGGCTAGGGAAAGATAATTTCAAATCGACTGATCTTGATTCATAAACTGAAGGGAGGGTGGCAGACGGCGTATCGTATGACTCTTTTATCAGAAGTACGAAAGGTTGATTGGCTGTCGTCTGTATCTGTTTTGAACAGATCTTACTGAAAGAGAGTAACGTCTCCTCAAAAATCACAACAGCGTCGGTTTTTATGTGGGCCTAATAATCGATAGCGGAGCGAGAGTGAATGATTCATTTCAAAGCGTATCCACTGCTGTTGTGTCCGAAAGAGCAAAACCACACACACACACACACACACACACACACACACACACACAATGTCGTCTAACATCATCATACGTGCTACAACCCGAGACAAGTATGTCTGGCCCTAACATTAATTATGTCCCTTGAATCGTCTGCTGGCAGATTCATTATCGTCTGCATTGCCGTCTAATATGCGTTCACTGATTCAATGACTGTATAGTTTATTCCATGCAGCTGTGTATAGAGACTGTAGGGATTTTTGAAGGGGAAAAGCACGATCGCTAGCAAAAAAAGAAATATGCGACAAGAAAAACAAACAAGCAGGCAAGCCAACAAACAAACAAAGCGCCTTCACGCTGAAACTGTGAATGTGTGACTTTCAGTACGCTACCATCACGGACTTCACGGACTGTCCTAAGTATGCAGAACTGGATGTAACAGGCACAAACCACGGTCACTCTCTCTTCCACGTATGGTCAACTTGTAAATGCTTTATGCTGAAAAACATGAGAAAATTATGGGGCCGAAGAAAAAAAACACAAAAAATAATTGCTAGCAAGAGGAGGCTCTCCGACTTGTTCAAACGCCGTTGAATTGGTACAGAGACCTGTACACAGCCGACACAGGTTAGCATTCCTTCAAGGTTGACGAAACAGTCAACTCTAGCGGATGCAGCCCCAAAACTTTCCTTTCAAACGTTGGTAAATAAACAAATGAATGAAGAAGTATGTAAATAAAATAATAATAATAATGTTTAAAAGAATTGGAAAGCCTGTTGTTGTGCAACCAAAAAGATTTTTTTCTGTGGCTAATCCCCCCCCCCTTCTCCCCCCCCCCCCCCCCCCCCCCCCCCCCCCCCCCCCCCCCCCCCCCCCCCCCCCCCCCCCCCCCCTCTTGGACGTTAGTCACCAATAACAGCAATAACAACGGTACAACGGTAACTGTCACTGCTTGAGAAAAGAGAGCTGTGTGGCTGTCTGTTGTGTATGTTCCTCGAGAAATACGTGATTCGGGTTTTGTAAGTCATACGAGCCCTAAGCACACAGGTAAGCCTACTAGTGTGTATGCGAGGTTTTCACTATAGCTATCATTTCAGTGTTACATGTTACATGTTCCATGGTGGCTGGCAAATCGTGGATTGTGTTTACGTGTTCCATGGTGGCTGGCAAATCGTGGATTTGTTTTACCAAAGTGGAAGCCATATTTGTGATGCCCGCGTGTGATGAAATTGATCACCACTACGCGCATCTCTGTCAATTTCCGGATTTTTTTTTCTTCTGAAAACAGATGGTGGAACAACGCTCACCATTTCTTTTTCATCGTTAAACATTTACGGCTCTCTTCTTCGTCTTCAGAGATCATTTTCATTCCCATTGTCATCGTCCTGGTCTTCATTTTCACTCTTTTTAGTGCGTCTCTGTTTTTTTTTTTTTTTTTCTTTTTTTCCTTTTTTCCTCTACTACAGTTTGCTTCTCTCAATGTTTGTTTTATTGTTTGTTTGGTACATTTGAATGTGTATGAAAGTGTGCTGTTTCTTGTGTTTGATTATTTGGAATTAATGAATGGTTT
>JADBJO010014907.1:30000-45787 GCA_016801955.1 Conus betulinus
TTCCTATTATACAGGTTCTGGATCCCAAAGGTAAAATTAATTGTAAACAAATAAACAAATAAATATAAGAATAAATAAATAAAGAGATAAATGAACGAATAAATAAATACATATATGCATAAATACATAAGTACATAGATTAATAAATAAATAAATAAATAAATAAATAAATAAACAAGTAAATACAAGATTTAATCCTTTCATTGAATACCGTGCATTTTGCCATGATGTTGTTTATCAATAACTATCAAAGCGATCCGTACTAACACCGATTGGAGAAGGAGAAGCAGGACATATCTTCTGACACCCTCGCCGATTGGACGGTGAAGCAGGACATATCTTCTAACACCCTCGCCGATTGGAGGGTGAAGCAGGACATATCTTCTAACACCCTCGCCGATTGGACGGTGAAACAGGACATATCTTCTAACACCCTCGCCGATTGGACGGTGAAACGGGACGGAAAGCTTTTTATTCATTACTTGTCGCTCTGCGTAAAATGACAGCAAGGCCAAGTCATCGACCATTTTGTCTATGGTGTGATATTGTTTTAATGTGGTTTATGGAAACTGGAGGGCAGAACTGATCGATGTTCCACATTGTAAATGTTTAAAAGTCACTCCCGTCTGTATGGAGGGTTATCAGTGCCCAACACCAACGTGGAGACAGATATATAGGTTATGTAACAGTTGAGCTGACCACTGTGACTGTTGACCCTTTTAAATCTCCCTTGCATCCTTGAATGGATTCTCAAGCATAGGCTCAAAGATGTACCCTTGTATTGTACAAATGATTTTAGTTTCTCAGCGACTTATTTCTTCACCACACTTCCTTTTCGCTTTGCTTTTCTGCCCTTCCCTGACTGCTTTGGGTGCTGTTGGATTCTGATGTTAAACTGTTGGTGGTAAGAATTCCATGGAATAGCAGACTGTGGTGTGTCACTATTTGATCTAAGGGAGCACAGACTTCAGCAAATGGGCATTCCTGACGAGATTACTGCTAGCGTCAGAGTAAACTGCAAAAAGTGGCTCCGATTTCCAGATGGATAACTATGATTTTCTCACAGTGCTAATGAAAGTTCAAACTAATACATTTTTTCGTCATCATACTTTCTAATTTTTTTCCTCCCCCATCACCACGTTCCCGCCCTCTTTCTTTTTACTCGTTCAACTCTTTGACATAGTGACATAGTGATGGAGAAACTGATAGCCTGCCCTTTGACATAGTGATGGAGAAACTGATAGCCTGCCCTTTGACATAGTGATGGAGGAAGAAACTGATAGCCTGCCCTTTGACATAGTGATGGAGGAAACTGATAGATAGCCTGTCCTTTGACATAGTGAGTGATGGAGAAACAGATAGACTGCCCTTTTTGTCTATAGCTACTACAAATTGTTCAACATACCTATTACTGTATCAATAAGTGAGAGTCAGCATCTCTTATGAAATCCAAGTAAATGCTGTCGTGTTCATATATCTTAGCTGTTGAAAATGCTTGGTTTATTTCACCGTCGACTTGATTGTTTTCATGGTTTTGTATCCGATCCAGCGGACGACAGGCCTCGGAGCAGGCGAGATGATAATTAGTTTTGTTTTCAAGATGGATCCTATAGTGTCCATAGGCTGCGAGAGAAGGAGTTTATCTATGTTTCCCTGGCTTCTCATTTTTATTGTCCCCTCCCGCCCCCCCCCCTCTCCCTTGTTTCCTCATCAATCGTTGTGTGGAGTCACTACCAACATAATGATGGGGAAATCGCCTGCACTCCTAAATTGTTCGATAATGACCTGCAAACTATATGGAATTCATTCTCTGTGCAGTATGCGAACTGTGTGAATAACAAAGGGCAATTAATACCATATTAGCACGAACCACCACTTGCTGACGTGAACTTTTCACATGGATAGACCGACCCAACGGCATTCGCTCACCGTATAAACTACACTGAAAAGATACCACAATTATTTTTGTCATCCTAAACTGCTTATTCGGCTTTTTCCATCGGTAGTCGTGATTCTTCTTCAGACGGGTCCCGTGATGTATATGTATATAGGGAGGTCTACGCAGAAGCGCGAGTTCTACCTCTCTCCCTTAACTCTTATTCTGCCCCCCTCGCTATATCTATTTCGCCATCGTCCACCCCCACCCCACCCCCAGCCCCAGGTACCACCCCCACGCTCATCCCTCCCCCTATCCTGTCCCGTCTACCGTCAGAGAGAAGGTCGAGTACTTCAACAAACCCCCTGTGCTCATTCTACATTACCCACCCTCTGTGCATGTTACAACAGATCTCCTAGCAGAAACAGCACCACAGAGCACAGAGAACAAACAGGTAGAACGCCTCCTTGTTTTGTTCTGTGTGCTCTGTGCTGTCATTTCTACTGGGCGATTCGGTGTCGTAAGCCAGCATTCGTTTGGAGTTATGGGCAAGTCATTATTTCCTCATGGGAGCAAGAGGTACCCTATTTGGTGGTTGTTTTTTGTTTACTCTTCCCTGCCTCACTCAAGATGTCCTTTCCTGCTGTGAAAAGCTTTGCTCGTTTTTGCTCGGGAAGTGGATGCGGTCAGGAAAATCTTGCAACGTGTAAATAGCAGCGAAGTCTTGCAAGGCAGAAAAAAAAAGCCACGCCTGAAAAAAAAAACTGACTTGAAAAAAAACGGGAGGAAAGGGGGGGGGGGGCATTCGTTCAGCTGAGAATTAAAAAAAAAAAAAAATATATATATATATATATATATATATATATATATATATATATATATATATATTAAACCATCGACATACTTATTTAGAAGTTGTTCATTCGTCTTCGTTTCGAACATTTCTGCGTGAAGATGGAGTCGTAGTAAACTGGCTACAGACAAAATTGTCAGCGACGATCTCTCTCTCTCTCTCTCTCTCTCTCTCTCTCTCTCTCTCTCTCTCTCTCTCACACACACACACACACACACACACACACACAGAGTCGCAGCTGCGTGAAACAAGTCCTAAATGATGATGGGCAGTCCCTGTGTCACATTCAATTCATGCATTTTGCAGTCAATTACCTCCCTTCGGGATAAAGACAATACTTGTGAGTAGCGATGAGCTGGTGGCCTTGATCGGAAGGTCATTTGAAATAAATAAATAAATAAATAAAAGAATTCGGAATCGGCCACAGAGCTTGAGGAGCGCAATTCCAGTTGCTGTCGGCATAGATTAACCAGATGTCAGCGGCTGAAAAGTCTGTGTGCTCATACTATACTACTTTTCCTAAATTCCCGTCTGCTGAGTCACAAGGCAAAAAGCAAAAAGCACTCCACACACACACACACACACACACATACACACATACACAAACTGGCCTTCTCTTCTGTTTGTTTAAAACCCGAAGTTGTTTTCACCGTGTCGGGTGCGAGACGGGTGCGGGGGGGGGGGTGGGGAGGGGGGTAGCATGGAATGGATGTGGTACAGGAGCGATGGGACATAAAATAATTCTTGTGGATGCTTGGCCTACGAATATCCAAGCGATCAAAACAAAACAAAACAAAACAAAAACGAAACGAAACGAAACACACACACACACACACACACACACACACACACACACACACACACACACACAGTTTGGACTTAGACTGACAATACGTTGCCTGACAGACGACGGACAATGCCACGAGGAAGTTTCAACGTAACGAAACAGGACAAGGAAACATTGGCTATAAAATTATTAGAAAGATTATTAGTATTGCCGGTTCATGCGCCTATGGTGTTCAGTTGTCGGAGGTCGGGACAACGACACCCTAACGGGACAGTGACTGTTGGTTGAAGCCTCGTAAACCTGGCCGTTTGCACAGTTAGGTGGGTTTCCTCTTTTCTTGGTCCAACGCCAATCTTTTGGAAAATGTACTTTTTTTCGGAGAGAAAACTGCAGGACCACAAAAGAAAGAAAGAACGAACCAAATCTGACAAGGAAATGACACAAACAAACAAACAGACAAACAGACAGACAAAACAAACAAACAGACAGGCAAACTGGTGGAGGGATAGTCAGGTACATTTGTATACACGACCAGGTCAAACGGAGAACGACGCGAGAAATACAGTTCAGTTTGGAGAGCAGAACGTCGGTCCAAATGATGTTCTGTAAGTGATATTTGTTATCGTTGTTTTCTGAACTGTTTTCAGATCAGAGAGTCGGTCCAAATGATGTTCTGTAAGTGATATTTGTTATCGTTGTTTTCTGAACTGTTTTCAGATCAGAGAGTCGGTCCAAATGATGCTCTGTAAGTGATATTTGTTATCGTTGTTTTCTGAACTGTTTTCAGATCAGAGAGTCGGTCCAAATGATGCTCTGTAAGGATATTGTTATCGTTGTTTTCTGAACTGTTTTCAGATCAGAGAGTCGGTCCAAATGATGCTCTGTAAGTGATATTTGTTATCGTTGTTTCTGAACTGTTTTCAGATCAGAGAGTCGGTCCAAATGATGTTCTGTAAGTGATATTTGTTATCGTTGTTTTTTTTAAAACTGTTTTGAGGGCAGAAAGCTGGTCAAACTGATGTTCTGTAAGCGATATTTGTTATCGTTGTTTTCTGAACTGTTTTGAGATCAGAAAGTCGGTCAATCATATGTTCTATAAGATATATTTGCAATCGTTGTTTTCTTAATTGTTTTGAGAACAAAAAGTCGGCCAAATTGATGTTCTGTAAGTGAAATTTGTTATCGTTGTTTTCTTAACTGTTTTGAGAACAGAAAGTCGGTCCAATGATGTTCTATGAGAGATATTTGTGATCGTTGTTTTCTGTAGCAGTAACGCAGTCGTAAACAACGACGACGGATGTGTTTGCGTTCACTCCACCTACACTGAACTACAGAGAGAGAGACAGAGAGAGAGAGAGAGAGAGAGAGAGAGAGAGAGAGAGAGAGAGAGAGAGACAGACAGACACACACACACACACACACAGACAGACAGATAGACAGACAGACAGACAAAGACACAGACAGAGGGGTGGGAGGGAGGGAGGGGATGGAGGGGAGGAGAGAGAGAGAGAGAGAGAGAGAGAGAGAGAGAGAGAGAGAGAGAGACAGACAGACAGACAGACAGACAGAGTGAGAGAGAGAGAGAGAGAGAGAGAGAGAGAGAGAGAGAGAGAGAGAGAGAGAGTGTGTGTGTGTGTGTGTGTGTGTGGTGTGTGTGTGTGTGTGTGTGTGTGCACAAAATGTGAAATAGCACACGAGCATCGTTAGCTAACCTTGTTTATGTACCATTTTAGAAGTCAGTCTGTTTCTCTCTTCCCATTCCCCCAACACCCCCACTCCTCCCTAATGGCAAGATTTCCCAGCATCACTCAACGCGTGTGAATGTCTGGCTAGCACAGACTTCAGACAAACACAAAGCGCCGCTCAATGCGGTTGCACCTGCGAACACGTCAATCCGGCCTGTTTGCTGTCCCTCCCTCCCTTCCCCCCCCTTCCCCCTTCCCCATCCTCTTTCTTCTGAAATCCCTTCTACCACCCTCCCTCCCACTTCCCTCTCGCCGATCGTGTAAACATGTGACACAACCAACCTCCGACAGGTGAGAATTCAGAAAACGGACGAGCGCCTTACCGCAAATACAGAAGGGTAGCAAATTTACTTTGTTTCGTTCCCTCATTTTCTCTCTCTCTCTCTCTCTCTCTCTCTCTCTCTCTCTCCTCTCTCTCTCTCTCTCTCTCTCTCTCTCTTGGTTTGTGTGAAGGTGAATTCCAGAAACGCAATGTTTCGACTGAAAACAGGACCTTGGACATAAAAGGCTAAGTCTGCTGCGCGCTTGGACATTTCTAACTAAAATGGCGTTTTATCGAGGAAACTTTTGTTTATGTTGCAAATGAAGATGAAATAACAGTGTGTGAAACGTGGATATTTCCCCTGGTTTGGGGAATTCGGTTAGTCTTGGTCATTATGTAATATTCTATGATATTGACTCTGCAAGTGAATTTGTGTAATGGCATCACGCTTTCCAACTGTGTCCTGTTTTTAAGCTTCCTCACTATGTGGTATTGCTTGAAACGCATTCCACAAACAACCCTGTAACATTTACATAATACAGCAACTCGCTATAAGTATCCTGTATGCACACACACACGCACACACACACATGCGCGCTCGCACACACACACATGCAAACACACGCACACGCACACACACACACACACACACACAGAGTCACGAGTTACAGACACAAATGCCAAACAGAACAAAAGCTCTCTCTCTCTCTCTCTCTCTCTCTCTCTCTCTCTCTCTCTCTCTCTCATACAGATACAAGCAACTGAACACCACTCTCTCTCTCTCTCTCTCTCTCTCTCTCTCACACACACACACACACACACACACATGAGCAAAAATTAAACACACACACGCGCGCGCACACACACACACACACACACACACACACACACACACACACACACATACACACACGCAAATCAAGCAGGTCGCACAACGTTCAATATCCACCCCCATCCGAGCCCTACCAGCTTCATCATGTCGGGAGGCGGTGGGGGTTTCTCGGCACGAATCTCGTTGTGCATGTCCAGGATGTCTTCTTTAGTCTTGTCGGACAAAGTGACCAGCCTAGCGTTGACGTTGTCCGCAAGACAGCGCGTGTGAGTGGGGCTTAACTCCAGGTACTTGGGCTCGCACGTGTCTCGTCGATTCTGTTCCCTGCGGCTCTTTCTTCTGCCTGTGTAGACAGATACACGATTAGGGAGACTCTCCAAATACACAAGACTTAGCAGAGAATACTGTGGGTCCATAGACAGAAATAGCATGTTTTGATTATGACTTTCGTTGTAGTTTATATTGAGCAATAGTATTTCTTTTTGAAGGGGGGGGGGGGAGGAGGGGGGGGATGGCAGGAAGGCTGGTGGGTGGGGGAGGGGGAGGAGCGGTAGGAGGGGTGCGTAAAGGTCTTTTTCTCCGAGTTGTTCAGCTGTGTGTGTGTGTGTGTGTGTGTGTGTGTGTGTGCGTGCGTGCGTGCATGCGTGCGTGTGTGTGTGTGTGTGTGGTGTGTGTGTGTGTGTGTGTGTGTGTGTGCGCGTGTGTGCGAGTGTGTATTGTTATTTGCTTGTTTGTTGTGTTTTGTACGGGAATTTGGGTTCAAAAGATACAGTTCACGATATGCACACTGAGTCGAATAAAGTTGTTATTTTCATCTAGTAGAAAGTCTTAGGCTAAAACCTTGTCAATTTATAAAGATGGGTGGACTGGCTGATAGTCAACGTTTTAACACGATTTCTTACCTATGAAGGTATGATAAACACTCGAGCGCCAATTTCACCAGCCTGGCTATTGAGCTGACCAGACTTAAAATCTGGGAAGATGAAGAAGCCTAGCGTTAGTTTCAGGTAGCTGAAAGTACACTCAAAGCATGTCTGCACTTACCCATGCATCAACACGCACGCACTCATACACACTGATATGGTCAGAGACAAGTTGTGCGTGTACTGGACCTAGGTTCTCAATACGCTGCCATCTTGTTTGAAAGGCGATGAAATACTCTTTTAAATGACTTTAAAAAAAAATGAATTAGAAAAGATGTATCACACATCAAATACAGAGAGAACGAAAGAATGTCCCGGATGTGAGAAACAGCACTTAGAGATCTCTCAGGGAGGGAAAATAGAAAGATTGTGATAATGATTGAAATCCGTTTTACAAAATGGCGACTGGAACAATGATTTAGTGTCTTACGTATTCCCTCAGTCCCTCAGCCAGCACTCGGGATGACATGAATCAGAGGAACAGAAAGCCGAGTCACTGCACGCTTGAGAGAGAGAGAGAGAGAGAGAGAGAGAGAGAGAGAGAGAGAGAGAGAGAGAGAGAGAGAGAGAGAGATTAGAAAAAAAACACTCATTAATGGAAAGCAAAGAGTGGTATTACTACTGTAAAATGTCCACTCTTTCAGACATGACCGATGTTAGTGTCTCCATGAAATTTGCTCGCTACAGTCTCTCATAACTCATAGCAGGGGCCTGTATCAACCGACTTGGTTCATCGCCACATGATAACCCGTGACACAGTGACGTACTTCTCTGTGACAGAGAACGGTTCAAAGGTCATTTCAGGTTAACGTTTCAAGTCTCCCAGCCTGTTCCTGCAGGGGCGGTGAAACTGTTCAGGCTGATCAAGGCTGGGTCATGCCTGGCGGAAAAGGAAGCTCATTTTCCTTCTTCCACCCCATGAACCTGTCCTGACCTGAATCAAGTACCCATATATTGTGGGGTGGGTGAGATGGTTTTTCAAGCTTGTGAAAATCCGCTTCCATGTGCGGTTTGAACTCACAACTGTCAGCTTTGCAGGCAAAAGTTCTCACCGTCTGACTACCCCCTCCCCCATCTCTTCCTCTCCCCTCTCTTCTTCCCTGTTTCTACCCCCTTAATCCAATCCATACATCCTCCCCCGATTTAACATTGTGAATCCACTCGGTCTTCGATGCGAACAAGAGAAAAGTAATTTTTAAGAGATGGAGGTGAAAAAAAGGTAGTCTGTTCTAATTTTGAGACGTCATGTAAAGTTTTAACTGTTCAGGGGTAGACAAAACGACTACCGGATTTAGACAGGTCACTCAGCTGGGATATAAGCACTTTACATAGAGCTTTCGACAGATGTCCGTCCGTCTTCCTCAGCGGTGGTGTTGCTATTGGGTGTACCGAGTTCAGTGCACACGACCACCACGGGTCGAACCCTGGTCATGTAATTGAACAATAAGGGGGAGAGAAACCTTCGAAAAACGCTTGACTGAACACAAAAGAGAATCATCACAAGTAGGCGCCCACCTACACGCCCAGCAACATCAGTTTGAATTTGACAATATCAGCGTTCTCGACCGTGACAATAGATGGTTTCAGCGTGGGGTGAAGGAGGCTATCCATATTGCCGCCAGTAACCCCACACTCAACCGAGACCGGGGCAGATACCTCTTGCTACCTGTGTACAACACCCTCATTGTTCAGTCACATGACCAGGGTTCGACCGAGGAAGACGAACGGAGGTCTGTCGAAAGCTCTAATTAAGTGCTTATTTCCCAGCTCAGTGACCTGTCTAAATCTGGTAGTCGTTATGTTCTAATTTTGTTCCACAATTGTGTTGTGTGTTTGTTTTACCCCCCCCCCCCCCCCCCCCCCCCCCCCCCCCCCCCCCCCCCCTCACCACCCTGCACCTTCCCCCCTCCCCTCCCTGCACGTGCCAGCAATAGTAACGTCCTCTGATTGGAACACAGAATGGTCGGTATTCCCAATCCTGGTTTTTTGTCTCCCACCAATGTCTGGACAGGGAGCAAACTGGAAGCAAGCAAATTAAACTTTTGGCTTGGTGAAATTCCATACAAGATGGCGCCTGTGTGACGATCACAGATCTGATTACGTCAGAGTCGCTCGCCAACCACGCATTTCATGCTCCGAACTGCGTAACAGGTGAAGAAAATCGGACGGAGACGACATCGCAGCGATGCCCGGGTTCATGACCTCTTGACCCGGGAAGGTTATTTCGTCAGCGAACACTCTCCTCCCCAACCTCCATTCTTGCCGTGTGACGTACTAGACAGTATCCAAGGCTTCCAGCGTAGGAGTGTTCTTGATGCGCATTTTAGAGGCAGTTGAAACCGTGGCTGTCGTAAACGGTTACATATATTTGCGAGCCATTTACGGACAAGATGTGGGACACGATTGGCGTTAACCGTTCTAAGCAAGTATGCACACACGCGCGCGTGCGCACGTTAGCACACGGAGAGAGAGAGAGAGAGAGAGAGAGAGAGAGAGAGAGAGAGAATTAAATTGGTTGTGTAGCTTGAACACTTGACCTTAATTCAAATCAAGTAACATTTGAATTCCGAGTTACAGATAACGTGATAATTTACATGGAGGTCAACAAAACAAACAACAACACAAAAACGGTTGCGTGTGTGTGTGCGTGTGTGTGTGTGTGTGTGTGTGTGACAGAGAGACAGAGATAGTAGACAGATGGGGATTTGGAGTGCTTTTAACGCAAACAATGCTTATTCCTCATTAGATCACATGCGGATGAATTGTTTAAAGCGTACTGTCGTAAGTAGATTCAGACGTGACACGGTCCGTCAGTATGTTTCCGGTCAGGATGCTGCTACTGCCTACACTAAATTGACTCAGCGGGAGCACACACAAGCACTTTGCTTCCTTCCTTCCTTCCTTCTCTATCTGACATCACTCGCTTCTTCGTTGTATCATGAGCTCACGATTACGTCAGTTGACAATATAAGTCTGTTGCTCTCATTCTCTGTTTGTCTGTCTGCCTTCTCTGTCTGTCCGTTCTTCTCTCTCTCTCTCTCTCTCTCTCTCTCTCTCTCTCTCTCTCTCTCTCTCTCTCTCCCCCCCCCCCCCCCCCCCCCCCCCTTTACTTTACACACAAAGCAAAACAATAGAAAAAAAACAAACTTTAATCAGAGATGATTGTAATGAATAATTCGTTCACGTCGCGCGAAGCTACATGATTTAAAGATTTCAACGAAAACATTGTTGCTGATAGTGGGAATCTCTCTCTCTCTCTCTCTCTCTCTCTCTCTCTCTCTCTCTCTCTCTCTCTCTCTCTCTTCTTTGTCTTCTCTTTTTGTTTCTTCATTTATTTTCTTTATTTATATTTTGTTATCTATTCTTTTCTTTTGTCCGTAGACAACCCCCCCCACCTTCGCTTCCTCCCATCATTTGCGCGCACGCACGCGAGCGCGCGTGTGTGTATGTGTGTGCGCGCGCATTTGTGCAGGCATGCAGGATTCTGTTGTCTGCGTTTGTAGAATCAGTCTAATTTTCATAGTCTAATTATCGATTTGTGTATTCACCTTTTTCCCTGTAGTTGCTATAATGACTTGCGTGTTTATTTTTCTTTTTTTTTTTCTTTTTTTCTCTTCTTCTTTTTGTTCTTTCTCTTTTCTTTTTGTTTTCCCCAGGACTGGGTGGGAAAAAAAAAAAGCATGTACAATTTGCTTATCTCATTACCCCGGTAAAAATAAAATGTCATTCGTTCGTTCGTTCTGTCAAAACTTGACCATCAGCTGTTTTTTCACGTTTACCTTCTCTTCTACCTGTTACTCATTTTACGTTTGTTCTTACTTGTTGCAAAACGAGGCGACAGCAGGCAGAATTCTCAACAAATTTTAAGTATCATTAACAGCGAACCGCCAAGAAAATGTAGACAAACGAATCAAATGTCTTGTGATTCATTTGCCTACATTTTCTTGGCGGTTCGCTATTGATTACATTTAAGATCTGTTTGTTCTAGAAGATCATGTTTGGAGTCGTTTGTACCCTCCTCTCTTCTTCGTCTTCTCTCTCTATCCTATCTCTAGCCTCTCCTATCTCACACTCCAACAAACACACAACACACACAACCACACAACTTCTCTCTCCTCTCTCTCTCTCACACACCCATACAACGCTCTACTCTCTCTCTCTATCTCTCTCTTTGTTTATCTTTCCTCCTTCACTCTCTCTCTCTCTCTCTCTCAGCCTTCTCTCACCTCTCTATCCCACACAACACCCTACACACACACACACACCACACACACACACACACTCTCCATACCGTCCTCAAGAGGAAAGAGAATGGACAGCAACGAACCAATGAAAAGGGCAGAGAGGAGGCACAATGAAGAGGAGGAAGCCAGAGAGAATCATGGCAGGCAAGAGCTACACAGAGCAAGAAAGGGAATGAGGAAAGGAGAGGAGATAGGGGGTCAATCAGAGTGAGCTTTGTTTCTTCAGGGGAGAAGGGCAGCAGAGAAAGGGGGGAGAACAGAGGGTTCGAAGAGGGGAAAAAGGTGGGGGAGGGGGGGCAGGAGGAGCAGAGACAAAAAGAGCAACGAAGGAAGGAGGAAAAGGAAAGGGGGGAGAGGAGGCAAACACAGGGAGAACCCGAGCAAGCAAAAGGAGGGGAGGGGCAAGACAAGAAGTAAACAAAGCAAAACAGCAAAAGGAAAGGGAGAAAGAGCAGGGACAGCGCATGGGGAAGTACAGGAGCAGAGGCAGAGCAAGCCAGGGGGGGGCAGTGCACAAGGGGAAGGGGAAAAAGGGAGAATGAGCGGGACAGAACAGGGAGTAGAAGGGCACAACAGCAAAGAGCAGGTGGGGAAGAAGAGGCAGGAGGGGGGGAGGAAGGAGAGGAGGAGAGAGAAAGCAGGGAGATGTGCAATGGAGACAGGTAGCAGGGAGAGGAGCAAAGAGAGGAAGGGCCGGGAAAGGAGAAGAAACAGGGAGGGGTTCAACAGAGGAGGGGCAGAAGGGGCAGGAGAAGGGAAAGAGAAGGGGCAGTCAAAGGGAGAAGGGCAAAGAACGGAGGCAGCAGGAGCAAACCAGGCGAGGAAGGGAGCCAAGAGGAGCAGCGGGGGCAGAGGCAACAGGGATGGAGAGGAGGACAGGCACAAGAGGGAGGGGAGGCAGAGCAGGGATGAGGAGGGGGGGGGGGGCAAAGGCTCCAGCAACAGCAACATCACTCAGGATCATCCACCGCCAGACACGAGTTCCTCCTCATTGTTCTTTCGTCAATCCTGAAACAAAAGAGATGAATGAAGTTGGGGATGGGGAGGGGGTGGTGGGTGGGGGTGGAGGGGTGTTGAGGGGTAAGGGATTGTCATTCGCATAATCTAGTTTTTTGTTTTCATTTCCCATCTCTTTGGTCAACCTGCGCGCCGCGCGCGCGCGCACACACACAACACCACACATACCACACACACACACAACATCAATACACACACATCCAACACGCTCGCGCGCCCGTGCGGTCACCCAGGCCGTCTGCCAAAAGGAAAGGGGACACCACTTTAAGATTTTTTTTTCTGTCAGATTTTCAGATTTTCATCGTATGTCAAGACATTCGGTTACAAACAAAAGTCTGCCATTGTATTTAGTAGTGTAACGACGGGTTAAGAAAAAAAATGAACCCACGAACAGATTCTATAAACAGAGAGCCCTCCGTAGATTCCAAAAAAAGCCCAAAACAACGTTAATACTGTTTCAAATAGTCTATCATGCTATAACAAATACACTTTACAGTTCTAAACAGCTCAAAACGACGTTAGTTACTTTTATATATTCAATAAAAAGGGACTCTCTCTCATTACTGTTTTAAACATCATGTAATGTGTATCCGTCACTGGACTCTCTCATTTACTGCTACTGTTCTTAAACATCATGTAATGTGTATCGTCACTGACTGTCACATGATTGCTTTTAAACATCATGTTGATGTGTATCTCTGACATTGGCTCTCTCTCTCATAAACTGTTTAAAACATCATGCAATGTGTATCTGTCACTGACTGTTCCATGATTGTTTTCAACATCATGTAATGTGTATCTGACACTGGCTTCTCCTTCATTCACTAGTTTACAAACATCATTGCAATGTGTAATCTGTCACTGGCTCTCTCGCATGACCGTTTTAAACATCATGTAATGTGTATCTGTCCACTGACTTCTCATTACTGTTTTAAACAAAAAAATCATGTAATGTGTACCTGTCAAACCGGACATCTCTCATTACTGTTTTCAACATCGTTGTAATGTGTTACTCCTCTGTGACCTGGCTCTCTCTCTCGCAATGACCGTTTTAAAAACATGTTATGTTTATTTGTCATTCATTTACTTTCAATTTTCATAGATTTATGACTCTCTCTCACATTACTGTTTTATTATCATGCAATGTGTATCTGTCACTCAGTACTGACACTTACGGACAATCAGTTCATGACTGTGTCACATTACTGTTTTTAAACATGATGTAATTGTATCTGTCACACTACTCTCCTCATTACTGTCATCGATTCATGACTGTGTACATTACTGTACGTTAAACATGATGCAATGTGTATCTGTCACTCTCATTTACTGTCATCGATTCATGACCGTGTCACATTACTGTTTTAAAATAAAAAAACACCATGTATTTCAATGAACAATAGAACAACTCATACATCCTGATTATCCAAAATTAATGCAAACCTACGTACACGCCAGAGTTAAACAAACACTTGTAACCTGCATATGCTTCCCATGTCATCAACATGACATGGCTTCTTATATACTTGATACGGTAATCTGTGTTCCCCATAAAACCAGTTAAATTTAGTTGAAAGTTAAAACAAAAGTACGAATAGATTAAATATTTAAGATATGTACCCAGTTCGTCATATAAGAAATCATCCCATCGTTGTACTCCTAAATCCTATGTAGGACCAACGTATATGTCTTTTTTTTTCCTTTTTTTTTTTTTTTCAAACACTGCCTTATTCAAAGTCCTTATTTTAGAAGCGAACTGTTCTGTGCATTTGGTTGTGGTTGACAGCTTTTTGGAGAACGATTACTGTCAACTATTCTCAGGCTTATACAAAATAACTAATATCGCTACGAACATTTTTTTTTTTAAAACTTTGCTCATCAATTTGTTCAAAGTGATACAGAAAATGAAACTGGTTGCAAAGCACATGCCCGAATATGTGTAACTATAGACAAATATGTGTAACTATAGACAAATATGTGTAACTATTGACAAATATGTGTAAACTATAGAAAAATTTCATGTCCATTGTACTATGTCAAAAAAATGCACCGGTTTCTTCGTGCCCCTAATTCTCGCCTTCCTATCAAACAGTTATAGTGCTTTTGATATTGACCACGCATTCCAGATAACTGGATTCTGTACACAAACTAATTAATAGAGCCTGTAAATCTATCCCTGTTTCTGACGACAAAATGACATTACCTGCAAATGATAGGACAAACAGCTGAATAAAATCAGGAGAAAATAAAACAATTTAAGTTTCAGATCATTCCCTAAAGGAAGCTAATTAATAAACCGACAGAACAAAAAAAAATAGGCACAAGCCATGAAATATAAACGATGTAAAATCAGATCTATTCCTCATACAGGGTTCTTTGTCAGACAGTATAACCATTATTCCAGTGTTGATAAACATTGCCAACCCCCGAAAGTTTGCTCGATGTCAAAGCAAAACTATGAGTTTTTTCCAGAGAGAAAGTTTATGTTAACCGCAATTGCGGTTGGAACTGCCCAAGGAAAGTACCATCAATCGTTCAATGATGTCTGTTTCAATCAAGCTTGGTATTCCACAGTCATTAACTACTCTACTAATTCTACCCATTTTTGGCACTGTTTGCGGCGTGCATGCGTGCGGTGCGTGCGTGGGTTGTGTGCGTGCGTGTGTGTGTGGTGTGTGTGTGTTGTGTGAGAGTGTGGAGTTTGTGAGAGAGAGACAGAGACAGCACAGACAGACAGAGTGTGTGTGTCAGAGGAGAGACAGAGAGACAGACAGACAGACAGACAGAGTTGGTGTGTCAGAGAGAGATAAGGAGAGTAAGAGAGGAGAGAGAGAGAGAGGAGTTACGAGAGTTGTCTTGGCGGTGCCGTGCTTGCTCGGTGTTGAGAGAGAGAGATAGCAAAGAGAGAGAGAGAGAGAGAGAGAGAGAGAGATAGACAGACAGAGAGAGAGAGGAGGGAGAGAGAGAATCACACATAGTAATGAACCTATATTTTATGGTGCATCAACAACGTCGCAACAATGATTAGACTGACGTTGTCAGAGAGAACTGAACAGCAATGTAAGCGAAAGGGCAAATGGATTAGAAACGTGCAGCAAACGAATCGCTAACCTTAACCTCTCCAACGAGGCACAGAAAGCGATCTGACTTAATATCCTGTATCATTACTTTCTCAAGATCTTGCCCACGCTGCTGTGGTCCTCATGAAGGAACGTTTTCATTGAATCTGCTGCACCATGTGTGTGTGT